>JAJPUD010010020.1:0-67136 GCA_023553655.1 Myrmecobius fasciatus
CCTCCCTCCCTCCTTCCTTCCCTCCCTCCCTCCCTTTTTCCTTCCTCTCTACCCTGTGAGCTCCTTATGGATATCTAACAAGAGACAAAGCAGAAAGAGCATTAATTTGTTGCTAGAGAACAGGGTTTGGCGATTGGTCCCACTCCATGCCTGTGTGCCTCGGCTTCCTCACCCACAACTGAAAGGGGAGGGGAGACTGAATTAGGTCACTGCTGAGGTCCCTTGCAGTTCTAAATCTACGATGGGTGAACTGCCTTTCTATAGCTTTCAGTGTTTCCTCACTACAACCTTATGACACAGTAGCACAAGTGCTGTTCCTCCGTTTGATAGAGAAGAAAAAGCAGGCAAAGTGGTTTGGCCAAGAGCACTCGGGACCAGCCCAATTTGTTTTTATTTTTGGAGGCAAGGGGGGTGAGGGCCTTGCTCAGGGTCACCCAGCTGTATCTGAGGCTGGATTTGGACTCCGGCCGCCCTGACCGCAGGGCCGGTGCTCTATCTGCTGGGCCGCCCAGCTAGGACCTCACTTCCGCCCTGGGCACGTCCCCCCACATTGAGGGCCCTCAGCCCCCGCCTGTGCCCTCCCCGCTTCCCTGGTGGTCAGGGTGCCAGGGCCGGCTGACTCGCTGTCCGGGGCACTCTGGGAGGCCTTCTCCATCAGGTGGGAATCCCCTCCCTGGGTGAGCGACAAGGCCTCCAGGTGCTCAGGCAGGCGGTTCTTTCTTTCCTTCCACTTCTTGTAGAGCAGGGCTGCAGGGAAGGGAGCCAGCGTGGGGGGAAGGCAGGAGAGCTGCTCCGGCCTGAGCCAATCTGCCCAAAGCCGCGTCTCCTTGGAGACGACCTCCCCTTCGGCCCCCTATTGTGTCCTTTGGGAGTTCCAGGAATCCGGGCTAGCTCTAGGAACTGGGGCCTCCCCACCACAGAGCTGCCCAGGGCCGGCGCTGCCAAAAGCGGAGAGCTGAGACGCATTTGTGTACGTGGGGAAACTGAGGGCCAGATTTCCTGTGTCCGTGCCCAGTGCTCTTGCCGGCCAGGGAAGTCCAGACCTCTGTGAAGGAAGGATGGGGGCGGGGGCACCAGTGCCCGGCAGAGCCGGGCATTCCACTCATACGTTGCATTTCTCTCAGATTTAGGGTGGCTCAGTTGCCTGTCCCCAGCGACCAGCGAGCAGCATGATTAAGGACAGGCTGCCCCATTGCAGCAAAGATGACCCACGAGAGGATGTCTTCCTCCAATCCCCCCTGTCTAAATACTAGTCCTCCTGCAAGGTCTCCCTGAAAGCCTTCCTCTTTCACACTTGCCGTTCCCCATCTCATCCCTTCCCACCCGGATGGCAGCCAGAGTCTGTCCCCGTGACCCACCAACCCTGCTCGAGCAAGCTTCCAGCTGCACACATCTGGCCAGTCTTCAGCTTACGGGTGCTCCCTCCGATGTCCCTGAGCCAGCCATGAGGTTCAGCCGGTGGGACTTTGCCCATACGCCCCCAGGTTGCACCCAGAGGCCCCCCATGCACTGGAGGGCTTCCTTGGGATTCTCCTAACACTACAAGGTTATCAGAGAAGCCAGAGGCTCTCCACGCACTGCCCCCCCCCCCCAGCTCTCTAATCCACAAGCATTTCCAGAGCGCCACGATCTCTGCAAGCAGGCGCGGCCATGCGCCATTTCTCCAGGGCTTAGCAAATTGCCCGGCACATGGCGGCTACTTTGTGGGTGCTTACTGACTGACAGCCCAGCCACATAAAGTACATTCATGTACACATGCACCCCCATATACATACATCGTATATACACATATACAGAGTATACACACACACATATAGAATATATACACACACATATACAAATATATGTACATGCACACATATGCACACACACACATATACACAGAACTTTACAACTTCCCAAGGGCAATAAAAAAGCCTGATGTCTGTTTCTGGGCTCAAGTAACTCTGCATTTGCAGCATCCATCCAATACGTGTTTTGTTGGATGAACTCAATAGGTCCTCCCTCTAATCACTTTCCATGGTCTGGGCAACAATCATATTTCACTTGTTTGGTTTTCCCTGTCTGGCCAAACTCTTGGCTGTGAGAGGGCTCTGGAGCCTGACACACTCAGTGTGATGCTATGTTCACACATGGGAACATTTATGGGCTCTCACTATCTCCCTTTCCAGCTTAGACTCTGTGCTGGCCTTCCTCAGGGTCCCAGGCAAACTCCTTTTCCCTCTCAGGGATGAACAAGGTTATCTCTGTGGTCCTAGCTTGTGAAGGATCTTGTACGATTTTGATGCACATGGGGGAAACCCCTTGTGGGAGGAGAGGGGTAATTTTGTGTGTGTGTGTGTGTTACAGGTACTTCTTGGCAGTCTGGGAAGACATATTAGCCCCTTCTTAGAACAAAGTAGTATTTTTAAATACATAAAATAAAGTACACAGGCTTATAAAGAAAAGCAACTGTACTGAAATAGGATTATCAGAATAGTAAAAAGCAGGTATAGATACCAGGTTAACAATGCTTGCTTTGAAGTGACATTTTTTTTTGCTACAATCTCTATTTTTAGCCCAAAACTCTAAGTATAGTGGGACCTTGTATAGTGGGATATCTTTCAGTCAATAATATGTGACTAAGATACGATACTCTATAGGAAGGAAAATAAACTGAAATCAGTGCAAGAAGGATACAATATCTTGCAAGAAGGATATGATGCCCTGCAAAAGAGATATGAAAAAGACACCAATTTATTGAAAAATAAAATTAGTGAAGTGGAAAAAGAGTGCAATGAACAAAAAAATTCAATTGGCCAGTTACAAAAGGAGCTAAAAAAGGTAACTGAAGAAAACAACACTTCAAAAATAAGAATTGAACAAATGCAAGTGAATGACTCAATAAGACTTCAAGAATCAGTCAAACAAAAACAAAAAAAATGAAAAATTAGAAGAAAATATGAAATATCTCCTAGGAAAAACAACTGACTTGGAAAATAGATCTAGGAGAGACAATCGAAGGATTATTGGACTTCCTGAAAGCCATGATGAAAAAAAGAATCTAAACACTATCTTCCAGGAAATCCTGAAAGAAAACTGCCCTGAGGTTGTAGAATCAGAAGGCAAAATCACCATTGAAAGAATTCACCAATCACCTCCTGAAAGAAACCCCAAAATTAAAACCCCAAGGAATATCATGGGTAAATTTCAGTTCTATCGCACCAAAGAAAAGATTCTGCTAGCAGCTAGAAAGAAACAATTCAAATACTGAGGATCAATAATTAGAATAACACACAGATCTGTCAGCCTCCACATTGAAGGATCAAAGGCCTGGAACCAGATATTCGAAAGGCAAAGGAACTTGGATTACAGCCAAGAATAACCTATCCAGCTAGAATGAGCATTATCCTCCAGGGAAGAAGATGGTCATTTAATGATGTAGGTGAATTTCACCTATTTCTAATGAAAAGACCAGATCTGAACAAAAAATTCGACCTCCAAACACAGAACTCAAGAGAAGCATAAAAAGGTAAAAAGGAAAAGATTCTTGAGAACTTTATTTCTACTATGGGGATACTTAAAGATTGGGGGTATAATTAACTAGATATTACTTTGATAATATGAAAAAGAAAACTAGAGGGGGGAAGGTTATCATACTGGGGAAAAGAGGGAAAAGGTGATAAAATAAGATTAAAAACAAAGGAGGTAAAAACAAGGTAAAATCTCATGAAGAGGCAAAGAAAATCTAATATAATTGAGAGAAAGGAGGGAGAGAGATGAGCATTGTGTAAATCTTACTCTCATCAGTTTAGGCTCTAAAAGTGTATATCAGACACTTGATTTCACAGAGAAACTTGTCCATTACTAGAGGGAAGTGGGAGGGAAAGGAGGAAAAGAAAGGGATAAACTAATAGAAGGGAAAATAGAAGAATCAGGGGAAAGGAGTAAAAAAGGGGAGAGGGGATGCAAAGGGTGCTGGATTGTTTGGGGAAGGGGGTCATCAAAAGCAAAGTACTGAGGAGGGGGGAAGGGAGAAAGGGGAAAGGAAAGGGAAAAACATAACTTGGGTAAATAAGATGGCAGGAAATAGAGAATTAGTTATTCTAACTATGAATGTGAATGGGATGAACTCTCCCATAAAGCTGAAGCGGATATCACCTGGATTAAAAACCAAAATCCCACAATATGTTGTCTACAAGAAACATATCTAAAACATAGTGACACATATAGGATGAAGGTAAAAGGCTGGAGCAGAACCTATTATGCTTCAGGTGAACAAAAAAAAGCAGGGGTAGCAATCCTTATCTCAGATCAAGTAAAAGCCAAGCTAGATCTAATCAAAAGAGATAAGGAAGGAAACTATATTTTATTAAAGGGTACCATAGATAATGTAGCAATATCAATACTAAATATAAATGCACTAAGTGCAATAGCATCCAAATTCCTAGGGGAGAAATTAAGAGAGATGCAAGCAGAAATAGACAGCCAAACTATACTAGTGGGGGATCTCAACCTTGCTCTCTTTAGAAAAGCTAGGTATGATAGATCTATGGAGAAAGTTGAATGGAGACAGTAGGGAGTTTACTTTTTTCTCAGCAGTCCATGGAACTAATACAAAAATTGATCATGTATTAGGGCATAAAAACCTCAAAATCACATGCAGAAAGGCAGAAATAGTAAATGTATCTTTTTCAGATCATGATGCAATAAAAATCACTTGCAATATAAGGCCAGGAAAAAATAGACCAAAAGTTAATTGGAAATTAAATAATCTAAACCTGAAGAATGAATGGGTGAAAGAGCAAATCATACACACAATCAGTAATTTCATCCAGGAGAATGATAATGAGACAACATACCAAAATTTGTGGGATACGGCCAAAGCAGGTATAAGGGGCAATTTTATATCTCTAGATGCTTACTTGCATAAAATAGAGAAAGATCAATGAATTGGGCTTATTATTTAAAAAACTAGAAAAAGAACAAATTAAAAACCCTCAATTAAATACCAAATTGGAAATTCTAAAAATAAAAGGGGAAATTGATACTCTATAGGAAAAATTCTTCTAACGCTTTCATCAAGAACTTCTTTGATGTAAGTTATTCTGGATGATTTTATAACTCTATATGGGAAAACAGACATTACTATTCTTGTAGTTGCCTTGGGATGGGAGGGTAGTTGTAGTAATATCTCAAATTTTCCCCCAGACTCTGGTAGCTTCCTGACTGTAAGATACTTTGTAAATCCACCTATTCTTATAATGGGGTCACCCTTTCCAGGGCTATTTCCACCTTGTCCATATATGCATCTCAGAAAATGATGACAATCTAAGAGGGATGGCTCTACTATTCTTGCTGGTGAAAAGAGTTTGCTATAAAAATATCTGCAGACAGCTTCTGTCAGTTTGTTCTTCTTCCAATTTCATCGTTAAATGTCCTTGGGATGATTTTACTGAGTTGAATCTCTTGCTGGGCTCTCTCTAAAATGGCTTTATCCTTTACTGCTTCTATTTTATGAGTCAATACGTCTCATGCTTTTCCACCATGCTTCTCTGTAAGGTTTTACAAACATGTTTGTTTTCTAGATTAGTGTTGCCCTTGGCTACATAATCTTCCACTTGGCAAATCAAGTGTTTGTCGAATAAGATGGCTTTTAGATTCTTTTATTCTCCTATTACAGTAACTGATTTATATCAGGCAAATGTCTATGTGAAATCATTATCATCTGTGTCAATGTCCCTTCCTCTGTCTGCATTCCATTTTTGGACACAGTTAACTTGTAATAGGTCAGGGTTGGAACTATTTTAACACTGTATCTTTTTCTCAGTTTTATCCTTTTTTTCTGGTTTTGTATTAATTTTCATTTTTGCTCCAACAAGTTAGTTGTCTGACTGTACACAGACAGTTGATTCAGGAATGACGCCCACATCAATAATGAGTCATTTCCTATCCATTAAATGTAATCAATTTTTTTTTGGTCACATCACTACATTGCTCAAATCCCTTCAATAGTTCTCTAGTGCCCACAGAGAAGCATTTGGGGGCCTAAAGAACTCAGCCCTAATCAATCTTCCCAAGCTTATCTCATATATTCCTTGCACAGTCTGTCAGCTCTAGTTACACTGAACTATTCTCAGTTTTCTTTCAATCCACCCTGAGCTTTTCTCATCTTGTTTCTGTGCTTTTTTCTTTTCTCTCATCCTTTAAAAAACACATAGTGCCATCTCCTCCACAAAGCCCTCCCTGATAAATAACCCTTGTCAGAAACAATCTTTCCCTCCTATCTAAGATGAAACTTTGTTTTGCATCTCCTCTAATGGACTTGTGTAATACTATACATCATAATGTCTAGGCTGGACTATAAGCTGTCTGGTTTCTATTAAACTGTAAGTTTCATGCGGGCAAGTACAGTTATTTCAAATTTGTATTTCCCCTTGTGCTTAGCACAGCACTCTGCAAAAAGTAGTCACTGAATAAAATATTCAATATTAAATCTTATGTTTGTAAGGTCCCTCTTAAGAGTATTAGTAATTGTGGAATTTGTGTGTGTGTGTGTGTGTGTGTGTGTGTGTGTAAAAGAGACTAGTCCTTTCTAGTTCCCCCTGAATCACTGAAAATGAGCAGCTTGTGTTCGGGGACAGATCTGGTTAATGTACAGGAGGTCTTGGATACAAAGACAGATAACAAGAATTCAACAGAGTCCAGAGTTGGATAGGAACACAGAGGTTTTGAAGGGCAAGGGAGCTAACTTTCTAAAAGCTATTATTAGATCAAGAAGAAGAAACAGTCCAGAGACTACAAGCCCAGAACAAAGCTCTCCCACCCCAATCCCAAATGAGAACCACTACCTTCCCCAGCGTTCTGGGGACACACTGAGCATCGGCTTCATACAGGAAAGTTTTGATCATATGAGCAAAAAGAGAATGCCTATAGGAAATCAACCAATGGAAAAAAATGGCCAAGTAACCCTTTGCATTAATTTGGGAACATCAGAAGGCAACATCAGTTTAACATTGCCTTTACTCTGAAGAGAATCTTGGTTCAGAAGGAGTAGAAAAGGCCCTGGGCTGGGTATTGGGACAGACTGATTCTGGTTCTTGCCAGGGAACACTGTCAAAGAATGGCCTCTTCCATTTTTTCACCTGTCTCTAGGGGGCAGTGATGGGATGGTAGCCCGTTCTAAAAGGAAAGGCTTTTATTGATGCTCTTCTTATTCTGCGGTCAATATCACTGACGCCAATTACTTTCCTCTACCCCCTCTCTTGTAACATGTGAGATTCAAACTTAATAACTCAAAACACTGGCCACATCTGAAAAAGATACACCTCATTAAACACTTATTGCCTACCACTTCTCTGCTGATAGGAGCCATCTCTAAAGTTTGATTGGTCACCAAATTAATCAGTTCTGAAATCACTTGGTGGTGGTTCCCTTTACAGTTACAACAGGTAAACTGCCCTCCTGGTTCTGCTTACTTTGCTTGCATCTGTTCATAAACTCTTTACAAATATCATTGAATTTTTCATAATCATGATTTTTATGGCTCTATAATATCCCACCAAATCTGCATGTCACAATTTATTCCGTCATTCATTACAATTAACATGTACCCATTTTTCTTCCAGTTCTTTGATATTATAAAAAAGTGCTCTATAAAGATTTGTGTATGTGTATATATACACATACATACATGTATAATACATATACACACTGAAAAGATATGTAGAGATTATATATGCATAAGGTTATATGATTTATATACCACATATAAATAAATCAAATATATTTACATTATATATGTCATATATATAATAGCAGATATAATGACCAATCTGTTTGTTTATTTTTGTTAGTTAATCATATCTGACTTTTTGTGATCTCATTTGGGATTTTCTTGGCAAAGATAAGGAGAGGTTTGACATTTCTTTCTTCAGTTCATTTTACAGATGAGGAAATTGAGACAAACTGAGACAAACAAGTGTGCCCAAAGTCACACTTGGGTCCTCCTGATTCTAGGTCTGGCATTCATCCATTTTATATATATATATATACATATATATAATATATATATACATATATATATATATACACACACACATACATATATATATACAACCTATGTGTGTGTGTAAAATATATATATATATATATATATATATATATATATATATAAATAAAAGGTGAGATATAGATAGTTTAGCTATCCTATTTAAAAATGAAATGTCATTAGTCTAGAATGACTACTCCTGATGAAACAACACTAATAGGATGTGCCTGCTGCTTCCTTTCCTAGTGTTCATACTTACAAAGATAATGTAAGTAAGAAGTATCAACATAAGATAAAAATTTATCTCACCTTTTTTTTTGTCTTTGACCTTCTTAGGAATAGGAACAAGGAATGTCTTAGATATGTGCCACAGGGTCACCAAGGACATCCCTAGTCTTCCATCAATCCTCAAACTGCATGGGCTGCTCTTTGAACACACTCCAGTATCTCAATTGTCCACTCTAAAATGTGACCCCTAGACATAACCTCTTCTATCTAACTTTATATTTATTCCTACCGAGTTTCTCGTACATAGATTTAGCTCAGCATTCTGTTTCAGCCTGGCATTATCTTTTTGGATCAAGTTTCTAACATTGATTGCAATAGCTACCTAGTCAAGTTTTGTGTCAATTGGAAATCTGATATTCATGCCATCTACACCTTTATTGACATCAATGATAAACACATTAAACAAAGGGCCAAACATCCCACTCTGCCAGAGAACTCTTTCCAAGCAGGCCAAAAACCAAGAACAACTCTTCTTTTGGATCTGGCCATTCAACTAGTTCTAAATTCATTTAATTTTTCTACTGTCTAACACACTGCTTCATCTTCTCCCATAAGACTGGTAAGAGAAACCTTGTCAGATGCTTCACTAAAATTAAGATCAATTAGATCTAAAACAATTCCCTGACCCACTAGTTTAGCTATCCTGTTTAGAAAGGCCTATTCTTTTTAAAAAATTAATTAATTAACTTTAATACATATTGCTTTATAAATCATATTGGGAGGGAAAAACCATGGGAGAGGAAAAAAACAGAAAAAAGAAGTGAACATAGCATGTGTTAACTTACATTCAATCTCCATAGTTCTTTCTCTGGTTTCAGATGGCATTTTCTGTCCAAAGTCTATTGGGATTGCTTTGGATCACTGAACCACTGAGAAGAACCAGGTCTTTCATAGCTGTTCATTGCACATTCGTGCTGTTATTGTGTACAATGTATTACTGGTTCTGCTTGTTTCGCTCAGCAACAATTTGTGTAAATCTTTCCAAGCCTTTCTAAAATCAGCTTGTTCATCATTTTTTATAGAACATACTATTCCATTACCTTCATATACCACAGTTTATTCAGCCATTCCCCAATTGGTGGACATTTACTCCTTTTCCAATCCTTTGTTATCACAAAAAGAACTGCTACAAACATTTTTGCACATGTGGGTCCTTTTCCCTCCTTTATGATGGAAAGGGGTATTCTTGATGAAATGATGTTAATAGGATGTATCTGTTATTTCCTTTCCTAGATATTTACTGAAAAATCCTCTTTAATAATCAGTTTTAGAATCCTGTCAGAAACAGAATCTGGCCCATAATCCCTTCCCTTTTTTGAAAATCAGGACATTTGTCCTTCTCGAGGGAATATTGCTTTACTTCAAGAAAAGCATAGTTCCAATCTTTCAAAGATTATTAATAAAGGCTTCACACCCACACACACCCACACCCACACACCCTCTATCCTACTATGTTGCTTGGTGGTGACTTGAACTGAATGGGCAGCTAAGCTCTCTCTTGCCATGCCCTAAGTCTCTATTAGGCTCTTTTGTTTGGTCCTTTGCAATCCAATGTTCATCCTCCTTGGCAGAGAAAAAGAAACACAATTAACTGAACATTTCTGACTCTCTCTAGTGCCAGTAATATTCATTCCATTCATCCCAAAGCACAAATTTTCATCCTCCTTTGACACCTTCTTCCCCAATATAGCTGAAAAAAACCCTCTCAAAACTGGCTGGCTTTGCCCAGTAACTCCTTTGAATTCATTCTCTGTTATCTGCTTTGCTTCCATTTTGTATACATACAATTTAAAAACCTAAATTAATAAATGAGTTCTGTTTTTTCAATTTAATTATCTTTAGACAACCCCTCTTTCCTCTTCATCAAAATTACTTTTTTGGTGTCTTCAAAATTTAATTATCCTATCCTGACTAAGCTAATGTCCCATGTAGCATTTTAGGCCATAAAACTCTTCTCAACTCTTCCCTGAACCTTAGAAATCCGCTCTCTTTAAAGCTGAGGAGCATGTCAGGCTATACATGAATTTTCTCTTGTCCTTAATTATGAATTTTAGATAGAATGGTCATTTCTCTTCAAAGATCCTATCATTATGACTCTGGCAACCAGTTCCTCTTTATTAATGGGTATCAGGTCTGGAATATAATTTCTTTGCTCTTCCACCATCTGAAAGGTGAAATTAAGCGAATCTAGAAATTATGTTGTCTGCAGAGGGCAGACAATATAATAATATATGTGTGTATGTAAATATGTATGTGTAGGTATATGTATATGTGTATAAACAACATAATAACACATTATATATTCTATAATACTATATTATGTAATTATAGGTATATGCTATGTTATATTATATATATAAATGTAAATAAATATAATCTGCTGAAGAAAAACCCAGAAGATATTCAGATAACTGAACCAAGTCTCTTTGATTCTAAATCCAGCACTCAATCCACTAGGTCATTTGATCTCACACCTGAGTGTGCTGTCTTAACACACAATACGACACCAATTTCCCCTCTTCCCTTTTGCCTATCTTATTTCACAAGGTTTACTTTGTCATGCGTCTTACCCAGTCAAACCTTTCAGTGACACCTCTGAGGTGAAATTTGCTTTTTTTTTTTTACAGTGGGGTCTCTTATTGATTCTGTTATTCATATTTTTGTATACTTGAGCATATTAAGGTCATGGCTTATCATACCCACTATTTTCTTGGATCATGCAAACTCAAAGGTAACCCTACAGCTGGTCTTCTGTAGGAATTGGTTAGCAAGCATTAATGAAGGACTTTACTATATACCAAGCACTGGGCTGGATACAAAGCAATGGGGGAGATGATGTGCAAAGCCTGAGTGCGGGTAGCTGCCCACAGGGTGAATGGCAGGTGATCTCAGAGGCGAGGCCCTAGCATCTGGGGGATCCAGGCCTTGTGCCCAAGTGCGACTTGAGCTGAACCTGGAAGAAAGCCAAGGAGATCTGAAGGGGACGGTGAGCAGGGAGTATGGAGTTGTTCTGCTTTTCAGTTTAAAGGCCTTCTGGTCAGATGTGGGGGATGCACCTTTTACAAGTCCCTGCTGGCGGAGCAGCCTTGCTTTATTTCGAGCCATGATCCAGAAATCATTCACCTCCTAAAACCTCTGACTCGCCCGAAGGGTTCTTCTGGTTCTAAATTCTACCTTCTAGGGTCTGTCCCAGCTGGAACAAGAATCTCACTGTCACAGAATTCTGGGGGCTGAAAGTGACCTCAGAGGACATGTAGTCCAACTCATGTGACCAGTGAATGGATGAAAAAACATTAATTTAAGTGGCAACTGTGTGCTAGACACTGAAGAAGATACAGATTCTCATGAGGAAAGAGAACATGGGAAGGGTGCTGGGCCCGAAGGGCCTTGACTGGTGGTAAACCAAGGGCCGGACTCAGTTCTCCCCAAGGGCAGGTCCAGCTGTCTGGGGGGAGATGCATCTGAGTCCATCTGCTGGTGGGTCACTTGCCAAACAGCCTCGGGGCAAAGCTAGCTGGGTGAACTCCCCCATGATTTCTGGAGGGCAGGGGAAGGAGAGATGGCAAGGGGTGGAGTAGGGGCTGGGGCTGCCTCCATAAAGTGGGGAGGTGAGCCAAGCTCTAATTCACTAAGTAGGACAGCTCCGGCCAGGTTATCCAGCCTCCTTCCTGGGAAAACCTCCAGGGAAACCCACTTTACCTGAAAATAGCCCTAGCTACTAGGACTCCTTTCCTCAGATCAAGCTCCTGTCTACTTTGATCCAATTCTACCCACAGTTCCCAGCTCTGCCCTCTAGCAACAGGAGGATCGCCTGATTCCTTTAACAAGAGACAACTTTCCCGTCGGCTTTTCTTTTCTCCACAGCCAAGTCCCTTTGTCGGACCAGTCTACACAGCATCCTAGCCTTGTCACGTGGACGTGTCCCAGTCTGTCAGTGTTCCTCCTAAAAGGTGACGCCTGGGACAAAGCACCGGGCCCCAGGATCTGGCCTGAGGATGAAGGGAGCTTTCCTCCCTCCCCCTGGACCCTGTGACTTTAATGAGACAGAAATGGCTCCTTTGATTTCCATGTTACAAGGTTGCTCCTTCCGCACTCCAAGTCCACTGAAGCCCTCGGCCCCGTTTCCCACAAGCTCGCTCCTAGTTAGTAGCCGATTCGGATCCGAGTGTAGAACTTTGCCTTTATTCTGGCTCCCTCGCACCTCACAATCCTAGGCCAGCGAGAGTCCTCTCGGGCTTGGGTAGGAACAGTTCCCGTCACGTTTGTATCATCTGCCGGTTCACCCACATGTGTGTGTCCAGGCCATTGGGAAGACCAAGGAGAGACTTCTGGGCTACTCGACTCCAACCCTCGCCCAAAGCTGCCACAGACCCACGAGTGACTAACAGTTGTTACTGTATTATCACCCAGGCCGACGTCTCTCCATCTTCTCCACAAGCACTGCCAAGGGCCTGCGTTCAATGCTTTTCTGTAGCCCAGGAGAGCTGTGTCTGAGCTACCAATCTTGTGACTGTCAGAAAAGGCAGGGAGATGTGGCCTGCATGGCCTACTCTGGGACCCAGCAGGGAAACTGGGCTGCCCCCTTCCCCCAGCGCGCCAGCAAGCCCTCCCAACAACGGCAGCCCCCTCTGGTTTGTCTCCCTGCCTCTTACAGCCCCAAACTGTGCAATTTGGTTCTTAATTACAGTGTGCCTGCTATTGTTCCTAAATTGTCATGAGTTAGGCTAATCTTGCCAATTAGACTATGAAGGCAGAGACCAACTTCTCCTTTTTTTCTTTTTCTTTTTGCTGGGCATAAGCTCAGAATTTAGGGTTGGGAGGGACCTTGGAGACCATCTGGGGGAACCTCTTGATTTGACAGAGGAAGACACCGTAGTTCAGGGAGGTCACACAGCTCAAAGCATCAGAGCCTGAATTCTAACTCCAGGTCTTTTCAGCCTACCCCGGCCACTTTCCCTGACACCCATTTTCCTTTCTTCTTGATCCTTCCTGGCTCTCAGTTTCTCTCTCCTCAGCAGTAAAAATGGCTCCTTAAGTTGTGAGCTGGGGCCAACCTGCTGGGGATGTTAGCCAGCCCAGGGCTGAGCTTTCCAGCCATTCTGGCTCCTGCCAGGGTCATTTTGGAGGTCTGGAGTCAAATTCATCAAGTCTCCTTTCTGAGTCCTAGTTTCTCCACTTGCAGAAGGAGGATTCTGTTCTACAATCCTGGACCCCAATGGCCAGAGTGCTAGAGCTTACATTCTCTGCCAGGGAATATAAGGGCCCAGGGCAACATGGCACCCAAGGGCTTTCACAGACACTGTGCACACTGGTCCCAGCCTTCAAATACTCTCTTCAGGCCTTATTCTGCAGCTGACCTTCCAGTGACAGTCTTGGGAATCTCA
This sequence comes from Myrmecobius fasciatus, assembly GCA_023553655.1. Lineage (NCBI taxonomy): Eukaryota > Metazoa > Chordata > Mammalia > Dasyuromorphia > Myrmecobiidae > Myrmecobius > Myrmecobius fasciatus. Next base: position 13,702 of record JAJPUD010010020.1, read on the forward strand.
CTACCAGGAAGACCCAGAATGGGGTCATTTGCTACTTAGTAAAGATCCCTGACGCCCACTGAAAAGACACTTGGGAGCTGCCCTTCTCCATTACTCTGGAGGCAGGGGAGGAAGTAATCGGAAACAGCAGCAGGAAGGGGTTAAGCCAGATATAAGAAATGATTTCCTGTCAGAGAAAGAAGCTGTTCAGAGCTCCTCACTCCCTGAGGAGGCAGGCAGCATAGCCTAGTGGAGAAAAAAATCAGCCATCAAATCAGAGGAAAACTGACTCTGACAATCTCAGAGCTAGAAGGAGGCTTCCGACCTCCTCACTGCCTTCTTTTATTTGCCAAATCCAACGGCCTTTTCTCCATTCCTCACTCTCCTAGACCTCTCTGCAGCCTGGCGCCCTGCTGATCCCCCTGTTTGATATTGCTGGGTTTTTGGGACATCCCTCTCTCCTGGTGGTCCTCCTACCTCTCTGAGGGCTCCTCCTCTGCCTCCTTTGTGGGACCCTCCTTACCATGGGTGCCCCTCGGCGTTCTGCCCCGGGCCCTCTTCTCATTTCCCTCTATACTGCCTCATCATCTCCCATGGGAGACAAGACACCTCAAACTATATTCCAGTGACATCTTACGCTCCAAAATGGGAGCTCTTTCTCCTTAACCTCTCCTCACCCCCAATTTTCCTACTGCCAAGGGCAACCTCCTGCTGTAGTCTCTGCCTTGAAACCTGGGTGTCCTGTTTGTCTCCTTGGCACTCTCCCTCATCATCTGCCCCCCTGTCATACCCAACCTATTACCAATGTCAGCTGATTTCACCTCTGCAACATTTCGCCGACACCTTAGAAATTGTGTTGTCCAACTCTCCCATTTTATTGCTAGAGAAACTGAGGTCCAGGGAGGGGGAAGAGTCTGATTCTGTGACGGAGCTAGCTAGATCCAAATCTGACTCTGCAGAAAGATGAAAAAAGCAATACTTCTCTTGATAAAATAATGTTTTACATATATTGGATTACTTGCTATCTAGAGGAGGGAGTGGGGAGAAGGGGGAGAAAATTGGAACACAGGGATTTGTAAGTGTTAATGCTGAAAAATTATCCATGCATATCTTTTGAAAATTTAAAAGCTTTAATAAAAAAATAGTGTTTTAAATTGCCTTTCAGTTGTATGCTACTCTCTGTGGCCTTATTTGGAGTTTTCTTGGCAAAGATACTGAGAGTCATTTGCCATTTCTTCTGCCAGCCCATTTTACAGATGAGGAAACTGAGGCAGAGTGAAGTGACTTGCCCAGAGTCCCACAGCTAATAAGTATCTGAGACAGAATCTGCACTCTACTGCACCCTCTAAGTGTTCCTATAGGTTTCTAAGAAGCAGAATTAAAGGTGAAAGGGAAGGAATATGGGGACAAGGGAGCTGTGAGGGCTGATCAGGAGTCAGAGAAGCCAAATTCGAATTCTGATCCTGCCACTTGCCATCCGTGTGACACTGGCAGTGATGGTTGTTCTGTGAAAGTGGGTTGGCTTAAGGGACCTCTAAGGTGCCTGATGGATTTAAATCCACAGTCCCATGCAAAGAAGGGACAGTCACTTATATATACACTAGGCCAGTTTTTAAACTCCTGATTCTAGTTTTTCCCAGAGAATGGTTCTGTGCCAGACCCAACTTCCTTTAGCTGCTCCATTCTAAGAGCACTTAACAACTTCCCGCCCTCCAGGAAGTGACTTTGGATGCTCCCCCTTTCTCTCAAAGCCCAGCATCTCCCTAGGACCCCAAAGAAGGGCCAAGGGAGTCAGTCAACAAGCACTTGAGTGCCTACTGTGTGCCAGGACTGTGCTAGGCCCTCCAGATACAAAAAGAGGCAAAACCCCACAAAAACAAGCAAAGCAAAAAAAGGCACAGTCTGGTCCTTGGTCTAACAGCTACATGCACACAAGCTGTAAAAGTGGGGGTGACCACCAGAGGGGGGTCGCTGGCAGGAAGGGGCACTGGGCAAGGGTTCTAGGTGGAGCTGGAGGCACAGGAGAACGGGCCAGACCCAGAGTCAGGACAGAGGGGGCCCTGTGGAAGCTCCTGCAGCCCAGAAAGGCTTGTCTCTGCATCTCCGTCAGGTGGGTCCCTCCTCAAACTCAGACCATCGGGACAGATACAGAGGCAGCATCTCCCGGGGACTCTAAGCTCCTGGCTGCAAATCCAGGATCCCAACAAGGAAACAAGGAAACCTTGCCGGCAGAAACTGCCGAGGGCCCAGAACACCTAGACCTGGTTCCATCACTTCCTTCCTCAGGTGCCTTAAGATCCACTTCTGCCAGGCTGAACGTGCACATTCTATGCAACCCGACAGTCTTGGACAGTGCCCTGGGCACAGACTTCATGTCTGAGTCTCAGTTGCCTCATCTGTCAAATGGGAAGAATACGACCTCCAGAGAATTTTTCTGCATTTTTCTGGCTTGGCATTTTAATTAAGAATCGGTCATGGACACACAAGCAGGTTTCACAGCCAGCTTTTTCCACCACACGGAGTACAGCTAACCTAGTTCTCCATTGACCTTGGGACCCTTTTACATTCCTAAAAGCTTTTATGTGGTAAGTATAAAAACACCTTAATAATTATTATGAAAAGTTGTAGCTTCACAGACTCCCTGCTAGGTTCTCAGGAACCCTCGGGGGTCCTCGGACCCCTCTTTGAGAGAACAGTAATCTAGCCAACACTTTTAAGTCTCACAAGTAGGTTAAGAAGACAAAGAAGAAACTGGGAATTAAACAGAATAGAAAGATGAATGGGGAGGGGGTATAAAACGGGGAGAAGGAAGTAGGGAAGTCTCCTCCCAGGGAGGGAGGAAGATATGGTTAGTGGGACACAGTGACCTAGTTGTGATTTGAATTTTCTAGGAATAGAATTGCACATCACAAGTCAGGCAGGTGCCTTTCTTTGTCTTCCCTAGGACGCATTCTTTCCTGTGGGAAAACATTTCCTCAAAGTCTCTTCATGTAAGAGCTGGGGTTCTTAACCTGACGACTATGAATTATTTTAAAAAACATTTTGATCACTTTATTTCAATATAATTGGTTTTTTTTTCACAATACTATGCATTTTAAAACAGTATTCCCCAAAGGGGCTGCAGGCTTCCTTAGACTAAATGCCCAAGGGTCTGGGACCCCAGAAGAGTCCCTGTGTTAGAAGGGGGTTTTTGCAGTTATGACATCAGTCTTTCCAGAAGCACAATAAAAGATGCCAGGCCCAGGATCCTAATTCCCCATTGCCCAGACTGTTCTTCTCATCAGGTTGATGCAAAAGAAAATCAGGTGACTAAGTAGAACAGCTTTGGAATAAAGCAGGTGAAGGATGCTGAGGATGACTATCATATCGAATAACAATAATTCTTCCTGTGGCATCTAAAGCTGGTCTAGCCTGGGAGTCCAGAATAGGGACCTAAGCAGAGGAGGTGCTTCACGAGATGATCTGTCCACTAAAGGAAAAGGAAAAGGAAGGACTGTGGCTCAGTGGGACTCCCTGGGCTGTCAGCCAGCTGCTCAGGGGGCTGCAGGGGCCCCAGAGCCACAGCTAAGCAGTGCCCGAGCAAGGAAGAGGAAATCCTTTGCTAAAGAGCTCCATTTTGCTCCCTCATTACCCTCAACTTTAACAAATAGCTTCAGGGGATAAGGATGCTTTATTAAGGAATCCCGGTGGACTACAAAGGGAGCTGAGATCCATAGGGTGACTAATTGTTAGATCCACCCCACCAGCCCTTCTCCTTCTCCTCTCTCTCCCACTGATCCCTCACAACTCTCCTTATACCTCTGATCCAGGGCAGCTTTGGTGCCTTAGTTAAAACCCTTAAACTTGGTTATTTTTAAAATAGACAAGAAAGGGCTCAGATCTCAGGGCAAATGTCTCACCCTTGAGCTGGAGATCCGACCAAGGTCATGACTATTAAACTCACCTCCCCTTCCCAGCCAGGTTGTCTCTAGCCTCCCATCACATTCTGGGTTCGTTCCCAGCTCTGCTGTCCCTCCATCTCCTACCCTACCTGAGGGCTTTCCTCCCCCCCCCCCGCCCCCGCTCTTTCTTTGCCTCTCTGTATCATATTATTTGACCATTTCTGTTGCCATTCTCCTTCAGGAGGCCCTCACCACAACCCGGAGCCCCAGGGATGTGTCCTCTGACTCCTCCAACACTTACTGCCTCAGCTATTTTGGTTCTTAATCATGTAATCTCTGGGGCATCTCCTGGGTGGCTATCTTGTGGTTTAATTTCTCCCCATATGCTGGTTTCAGCTCCCTAGCTAGACTCTAAACTCCCCAAAAGGCAGATGGCAGTTTGAGATAGGGAAGAACTTCCTAATGCTTTGCAAAGTCTCAAAATGTAACGAGTTCACTGTGATGAATGATGAACAGGAATACAGAATAGCATGGGAAGGCTGATATGAATGGAAGCAAAGTGAAGAAAACAGCAGGGAGACTGACGAAGGCTTTGAAATTATAACCAAGCCTGGTCCCCAAAAGATGGGCAAAAGGCTTGGGAGCGGTGCTATGGGTGTGGAACACAACAGAAAATATTGGGCTTTTTGAAAGAGTTGGTTAACTCTGCCATCTCCTTCCCCTTTTATTCTTTGTTAAATTTAAGGAAGAGATGGCTCTCTGTGATCTACTGGGAAATAGGGTAAAAAAATCAACAAAATTTAACAAAATTAAAATATAATGAGCTCTCTCAGTAGATAATGAGTTCCTATCTATCCATCTGCAATTCCACTGTATATATATTATACATATTTTATTATATATTATTATATTATATATTACATTTATATATTATATGGCAATATATTTTAATGTATATTATAAATATATATATTCAGTTTCAATATTTACATTCAGTTCTATAATATCATATATCATATGTTCTATCATAGGCCATCATATCATATCATATCATATATCATAGGCCTCACTATGTATAAAGGCTTCCAGGAGGAGGTATCATTGGAAAAGGCAAGGATAATAGGGCATGTTCCCAGTATGAGGATGGGGAGCAGACAAGAAGCCAGTCTGGCTGAGAAATAAGGCTGGACACAAGTCGGAACTGGGGGGTCCGGCTGAAAAATAAGGCCGGACACAAGTCAGAACCGGGCCGATCCAGCTGAGAAAGAAGGCCGGACACAACTTGGGACCAGGCCGGTCTGGGACACAAGTCAGAACCGGGCTGATCTGGCTGAGAAATAAGGCCGGACACAAGTTGGGACCAGGCCAGTCTGGGACACAAGTTGGAATGGAGCTAGTCCCACTGAGAAATAAGGCCGGACACAAGTTAGAACCAGAACCGGGCCAGTCTGGCTGAGAAATAAGGCCAGACACAAGTCGGAACCGGGCAAGGACGGTGATAGCAAGCAGGGAGAATGAGAGATCTAAGGAAGAGTTCTGGACAGTTGGTTATGGAAAGGGAGGGGAGGCAGAAAGACCCTTTAGGGGCTATTATGATCATCTGGGTGACAAGCAATAGTTTCCACCAAAATGGTAGCAGTACGAAGGAAAAGGAGAAGGATGCAAGAGATGGTGGAGGAAGAGAACTCCCAGGTTCTGCGGGTTATCATGGCAGTGTGAAGGAAAGAGAAGAGGGACAGCTGACCAGGGTGCCACAAATGTGGTCGGCTGCTCCTGGGGCCCACACCCTGGGGGGCAGCAGGAGGGGCTCAGAGTGAACCCCAGCATCACCCCTGGAACTGAACAAGACACCTCCAGCTCCAGAGCTGTTCACGTGAGAAATGTACAGCTTTGTGGTACGGATACATGCCTGGGATGGGATCAGACCCTCTGGGAGGAGGTATCACATGGAGAGCTGGGAGAGGAGTGGGGGCATCCCAAGGCCCCCTTTACGACCTGAGACTCCAGATGACACAACATGGGCTGGGGGGGGGCTGCTTATGCTCTCTGCCCATACACAAGGGGGTCCGCGGCTCACTATACTTTTATCCCTGGGGCACAAAGTCCCCTGCTCTCCATTTCCAGTGGCCAGGAGGGCTCAGCCCAAGACTCCCCAACATGTTCTAGACACAAGAGCTCGGAGCTGCAGAGATGATTAAATCTGAGTGCCCCAGGGCACTATTCTCTGGGGTGGCCCAAGCTCAGTCTGGAGGCCCCAGGCTCTGGTCTCTTCAGTTCAGATTCTTCCTCTGGTGACCTCTTAACAAGGAGGAGGAGAGGGGCTTAATTTGGGACCCGGGAGAATCAGAGCCTTTGGAAAGTAAATAGGACTTCGAGTCTTTTCCTGAATTCAAGGGGGTATCAGAAGACCTGAGCTTGAATCCCAGCTCAGATGCTTCCCAGGCGTGTGACCATGAGAAGCCACTTCCAATTCTCTTAGTCTCAATTTCCTCATCTGTATAATGGGGACGTTTGCAACATACAATAGGGTTGTTGAAGAAAAGCAAGCTAATAATTACTCAGTTTAAACATTTAATAATGCTTATAATTGTCACCTCCAGCACTTAACCTTCTATCTCTACGATGGGTCTCCAGAAACCAGTCCAGAAAGTCTATACAGCCTCCAAGACCACTTGTTACCTGTCCTCACCTTCCATGCCCTTCCTGCCTCCGTTGGCCCTTTCCCAAATCTTTCCCGACCTTCAAGCCTCTGCTGAAGGACAGTCAGTGGTGGGAAGCTTTCCTTGCTACTCCAAAAAGATACTAACAACCAATGAGCACTTATTAAGCACCCACTCTTCCACCTTAGGTAAGACACCAGATTATTTATTCTAGGACAATTTTCTTCTCTGAATTGTCCCAAATGTCCACTCTGGTTCTAAATCCAATAATATCAGGCAGCTCTGGGGGCTCTATGTCAAAGGGCTGGAATAAATAATTGGTCTTCAAGTTCCCTTCTGGCTCGGGGCCGGAGTCTTGCCCAGAGACTAGTGGAAAAGGCCAGCTTTAATCCCTGAAACAGGAGACGGGGAGAGCCATGGTTTCTCAGGGCTTCCGAAGGGGTTAACTGTTCCAACTTGCTTGGCTGGCGAAGAGCCATCCTTGTAGGGTAAACTTGGGCTGGCCTCTCTAGAGTTAGCCTTGGGCAGCCCAGCCCTGTGGGGAGGTGACTCCTACTTCCCTTACCCTGGCCATGGTTAGGAAAAAGGGAGCCCTGGGGTAGGGAGGATTTGGGGGGCTGGGACTCAGGCAGCCAAGGCCGGGGCCTGTGCCAAAGAGGCTTAAAGAGGCCTTGGGTGGAGGAGCACTGCCAGTTCAGGCTGCCCATCCCTCCTTCCAGGTATGCTGGGCAGGTCTATGGGTCCTTCCCACCCACAACCCCCTCCATTCCCAGACCCCACGCAGCTCTTCCCTCTCACCTACTGGGCCCAGATGGAAAAGAAAAAGGAAATGTCTTCATTGGGGAATTTCAATTCACTTAACTATAAAGTAGCAAGAGTAATGGATTTGAAACCAAAGGACCTAAATTCCAATTTGGGCTCTGTGAATTACTGGCTGTTTGATTTCTCTCCATCTGTAAAATGAGGGGGTTGGCTTAAATCTTCGAGTTCTATTTCTATGAAATATTATGGACCCTAACATTTATGGATCAATTACTGTGGAGCCATGGAGCAGGCATTAGCAGGGACAAGACACAGTTATCTAACAGGTATTCTAGAGAATGAGAGTCTAGCCCTTAATCATAAGGTTTTGGGTTCAGATTTGTGATTTCATTGTGTAGGAAAACTTCCTCTACCTCAGAGAATCAGGGAGATGAGGGGCTTCCCTAGGACCACCAGGCAACATAATCCAGAGGTCCCGAATCAAACTTAGGCCCATCTGGACTCAGAGATGAGGATGAGGACGATAAACAGCTCCCATCCCTGTGGAAGGTACAAGTTGTCCCCACTCTAAATGGCCCCAAACCTCACAGTCCATTCTTCTTCCACATAAGCATTTGTAAAACATGAACTGTATTTTCAGCCTGACGCTTACTTGTGTGGAGGATATCAGATGGGGGTCTTTGTCATTATGAAGATTTTAAAGAAACAGGGCTCCCATCAAGGAAAAAATGGTGAGTGAGAAAGGAGATAAGAAGGAAATAAGCTCATTCTGGGGTTCTAGGGAAAGATAGATGAATAGATAGATAGATATACACAGAGATAGATAAAAATACACTCAGACACAATTCTATAGTCTGTCCTCAGAGTGGGTTAGCACAAATCTATTTTAATCTCTAGGCACTGAAAACTGATGTGAAATTCCATGAAAGGCTACAGGAAGAGGGGTGGAGAAGTCAGGGTCTACAGGTCCATTATCCTGAGTCTTTCCTATTGGCCCTTTATATTACTTCAAAATTTCAAGCATCTGGGATTTTATTGTGCTCCTTCTACTGATGTAGATGGTGGCTCTCTCCAAACCTTCACAGACAGCTCTGGACAAAAGAAAAACATTCTCTGATGGCAAAAGCTCTGGTGGTTGGAACCTGTGTGACCCGAACCTCAGAAAACAGATACACACAGCCCCGGATGCCTTTGCTGAGAGCTTTCAATTCACTGGCAAATGTCCAAAGTCACCTTTATTGTGTCAGGATGAGGCAACCAACAGAAAAGAAGGTTGATGAAAGACTTTTTTTGTTTAATTTTAAAAAAAATTAGGTTTAATTTGTACAGAATTTCAGAGATCCTGAAAGAATGAAAATCAAAAAATTATTTTGAAACACACCCACCCACCTGAGTTAGGAGCTTCTTTTCTCAAAGAATTACAGGCTCACGGTGAGTTAGGTCCACCCCAACTCTGGCACAAGTCCTGGACAGAACGTTAATAATAGAAATTTACATTCACAGAGCCCTTTGTGGTTTATAAAGTGCTTTCCTCAATTTCTAAGCCAGTGTAAATGGGGGAACTGAGGCCTGACAGCCAGGAGAGCCTGGGCTTCCTTTGCAGGGGCTTCCCCATGGCTGCCTCCCACCTTGTCTCCGGTAACCTCCATGGCAGTGAGCTCTGTGCTCCCTTACCTCAATCTCAGGCCCAGTGGTCCCTGCTCACCGTCCCCAGGTAGGCCCCATGGCTGCCCTCGGGCTCTCCGGGCCCTCCGCCCAATCCTGGCTGGCAGGTACAGCTTCTGGGTAACTGGAGGTTCTCAGGAAGCCCTGACACACACCCCCCTCTGCACCAGAAGATTCTGGGATGGATTCCTTTGGGTCCCTCCGTCCCCAGGACACAGCTCTCCCTGCCACTGCCGCTGCCACCCCTCCCAGGGCTGTCCCTTCCCCACGGCTGCCCGCTGGGGTCCTGCTAAGGATCCAGGGCGAAGGAATGGAGGTGGTGGCTCCTCTCCTTCCCTCTGGCCCTGGATGACTGTGAGAGGAATCGATGGAAAAGGACTGAAGCCCTCCCCAACAGTGAGTTGGGAGCCAGTCTGAGCCCAAATCTGTCCCCAGACATTCATCACATGGACAACATTCAAGTCCCTTACCCTCTGCCGCTCACTTTCCCATCTGCAAAATGGGGAGAATAATCGCAAACGCCGAGGATGCCTTAGTGCTCTATGAAGGCCCCAGGCACCCCGCTCTGCCCTTACTACAGGGTGACCTCGACTATTCCCTCAACAAAGTGAGGGTTTTAGAGCTCCTTCTCTAGCCCCCTGTACGCCCACAGTGCAGGCTGGGCCAGAAGGGACTTGGGGACCACCTGAGGGAGAGTGTCTAGTCTCAGACTTACAAATGACTGAGTGAATCCCTACACAACGCTTCCTTTTTACAGTGGGGAAAAATCTCTGAGCAAATCCCTTCCCTGTGGGGTGAGAGTTCCGGCCCGCGGGACCCGAATCCAGGACCGCTGCTCCGCAGGGACACCAGAAAGCTTGGCCATTAGGAGGGAGGCAGAGCTAAGTGGGGCTGCTCCCCTCCTGGGGCACCATCACCCAGCACCGGTCCCCAGCTTTGTTGCTAGGAGACAGGGCTAGCCCCCTGCTTTCCCTGCCAAGGAGGCCTCCAGAAAACGCCCTCTGGGGGGAGCTGGGGCTTGGCTAAGGGCTGAGCTGAGCTTTGTGGAGGCTGCAGCCAGGCTCCAGGAGGGGGCTCCCCTCCCCCCCATCATCCCCTAACTCCCTCCTCCCCTTCTATCCCCCCCTCCCCCTGCTCCTGGTCCCTGCTGGGCAGCCAGAGTAGGGAATGCTTCTCTCCTCACTAGAAGAGGCGACTTTCTCCTTTGGAACCCGGGGGGGGGGGAGGGGGGAGGGAGGAAGGGGTGCTGGGCAGGCCCCGGCTGCAGGGCCTCTAGTGCCCTCTGCTGGTCTACAAGGGACCCCAAGGGCGCCCCAGCCCTAGGATACTGGCCGCAGAATCCACCTGCAGACCCTCTCCAGCCCAAAGACCCCGCACTGGAGAAGGCCCCTTCCCAACAGAGAATCCCGACTTGTGAGGGGCACCCGCCTGCAGGCTGAGGGGATCCGGGCCAGCCAAGCAAGCTGGGAGAAATCACAGGATCAGCAGCGATCAGCAGACGCAGCCTTCAAAGCGCCTACTATGTGCCAGGCACGTGCTAAGCCCTTTTACAGTCCCTATGGCCTTGGATTCTCACAGCAACCCTGGGGCAGATGAGGAAACCGAGGCAGGCCCAGTGAAGTGGCTGGTGTAGGCTCAACAGCATCCTGACTTGAGCCCTGCATCTGGGGCACCCCCTAATGAGGGACTTCCCCTTAGCCGCCCCAGACCCCCCGTTTTATTTCTCTAATATACTGGGTATACTTCTGTGCACCCTGTGACCTGTGTCTTGTCTAATCTCCCCGCACCTCCTGCAGCGTTCTGGACTCAGTAGCTGCGTAACAGATGTTATGGGATCCTCTCACCCCCAAACCTCACTTGACACAAGAAGAAACAGAGTCAGAGCACTAAGTTCCCTAATAATAACATTATTACTATTGTTAGCATTTCAGTGTTATTACCAATTTCCAGTGCAAATCGCCAATCACGATATTGCTATTATTTATTAATTGTTTTTAGTATTTTAATATTATCCCCAATCTTTACGAGTCACCAATGCAAATGACCGATTATGATAATATTGCTAGACTCTTACAGCGGGGCACCACATCCAGGCCTGGGATCTGCATCGCGTCTCGGGAGGCAACCAGGGCCCCGACTGCCCCCCTGCCATCACACCTGGTTCTTCGGGAGCTCTGGGCAGCCGGCCGGCCTCCTGACCCCACACTCACAAGCCGGCTTCTCCCACCCCTCATAGAGACGAGAACTAGGAAGACGCTTGGCGGCCCCGGCTGTGAGGAGTGGCTGGGGACAGTGGCTCGGGCTTCTGCCTCAGACCCGGAGAACAATCCCATACTGAACATGGGGGCCAGACAGAGACAGAGCTTTGTGGCGCTCCTGAGCCCATCTGAGGCTGGACTGGGCTCGCGCCAGCTCTTCCATCTCCTATTTGCAGGAGACAGCTGCTTAATGGCCTGTGCATTTCCGGCCCCCATTGCACCCAGGGCAGCTCTCTCTCTGGGCGCTCCCTGACAGCCTCCCGGCCTCTAAGTCACTGGTTCTCCATTCTCCGGAGTGGGAAAACTGAGGAAAACGTCAGAGCTCCCACAATCCAAGCTCCAGCTCTATCCTCTCTGCCCTTCAGCTGAAAGAATTAAAGAACTCGATTGGAAAAGAAAGGCTTAACGATGAGAGAATAGTGGGGCATAAAATGTGGAGCAGAGGATTTTTAGAGCTGGAAGAGACGCTTGTCCAGTCCCCTAACTTTACAGATGAGAAAATGGAGGGCTCCGGTGGTGAGCCAATTTACCCAGGACACAAAAGGGGTCGAGACAGCAATCGAGTCTCTTTTCCCATTACAATACACAGCTCAGACTTCTAAAGGGAGTCAAGGCTGACAGTATCTGGGAGAGCAGAGGAATTAAGCCCTCTCACCATCATGGACCCACAAGGAGCAGGTACGTACGGAGGCAAGATCAAACCTGGGTCTCCCTATAAGAGCAGAAGCCTTTCCATGACAGAACACTGCACTCTCTTTTTTAAAGCTTTTTATTTTAAAACACATGCACAGACACTGACCCTTGCAGAGGCTTGTGTTTCAGTTTTTCCCCCCCTCCCCACTCGCTCCCATAGCAATCCAATATATGTTAAACATGTTAAAATTCATGTTAAATCCAATAGGTATAAACATATTTATGCAATTCTCTTGCTGCACCAGAAAAATCAGATCAAAAAGTAAACGAGTAAGAAAACAAAATGCAGGCGAACAACAACAAAAGGAGTGAGAGCAGAGCATTGCCTCCTCCACAGGATGTTCCCCTCCAAGGAGCAGCTGAAGCAGTTGGGAGTTTCAGCCTGGATGCAGAAAGAGCATTTGGGGGCAGGAGAAGGGAGGAAGTGAGAGCTGGTCAGAAAGGCAGGACGAGCTGCAGGGAACGTGAGGAAAAACTTGCTAAAAGCCAGCATGACCCAAACTGGAATGGCCGGCGAGTTCTGGGGCTCCTGAGGGTTGGGGCAGTCACCAGGCAGGGGCTACATCAGACGGCCCTTCCCCTGCCAGAGTCTGTGGCTGGGCTAAGAAAGGAGCCCTATCAATGGGAGAATCTATTTCGCTTGGTTATTTATATTTGCTACAAGAACTTTGTTTTTTCCTTTTTCTTTTCCAGTGAATGGAGAAAGGGGAGTTGAAGAAGAGAATCTAGTAATGGGTGTACCAAAAGAACAAGAAGAGGGAGCCATTGATGCATTGTTTTTAAATAGAAAAAAGCAAAAAATAAAAACAAATTTAAAAAGAATAAATAGAAAAAAGCAAGAAGGAAACACAGATAAGTGGGGTGGCTTTGAAAGTTCCCTGCTTAATGGATTATATACTTAAAAGGAAAGTAGGCAGCTCATAAAAGATTTGCAGTGTCATACTCAATCCCCCTTTTTTCTGCTTTGTGTAAGGAAATACTCGTTTTAAGTGCTGTACCTTGCACTGGGGGGGGGCCTGCTCCCCATGAACTGGATTTGTGCTCTTGGGCCAATCCTTCACTTCTCTGGCCCTAAATTTGTGCTTTTATAAAGCAGGGGAGGGGAGGGTTAGGCGACCTCGGCTCTCCCCACCAGCTCTACCATTCTGTCATTCTGAGCAGCAGACAGGCACTCTTTCTTTAGTTTTCTAAAGGCATTTAACAAATACTGTGGGATGTTAATGAGGACAGTGATTTGCTCATAAAAGCTGAGAAGCCTCTTGGCCGGGGAGTCAGGCGTCTCTTTTCCAAACACTGTATTTTCTATCTACAACCAGCCTATGAAACTCTGGAAGCCAGAGCTATTGAAGGCAACAATCCTTCCAAACCCAGTCCAATGGATGTAAAAACTGCTTACCCAGCTTAAGTCCCTGGAGGTACAAACAAATCATGAAAGCTGACCTCAAAGAGCTTACAGACCAGCTATCCTAGCTTTGCAATATTCCAGAAAGAAAAGTCAGCTATTATGCCATTTTACAGATGGAAAAACAGATCCAGAGACCAGAAGAAACTTGGCCATGATCACAGAGAGAAGCAGTGGGCAGAGCTGGGACCAGGCCCAGGTCTCCTAGCTCCTTGTGGCTGGGACAGGAAAGCTGGGCCACTTTGGAGGCAGAGGGCAACCAGTGGGCCAAGAAGGTCCTCCTCTGAACTCCTAGCAAGCGGGCCTCCCCTTCAGCCAAAAAGGTGGTAATAATTACTGAGAAAGGGAAAAGAAATCAGGAGGTTGCTGGAGTGCCAGCTCCAGCCTCAAGGTCTGCCCAGCCCTTTACACATCCTTTGGACAAGGTATTCACTGTTAATTCCATCTTACACAGAAGGCATCCAGACTCAGAAAGACGAGATCCCTCCCCTAGCATCCTCTGGCTCCCATAGGTCTAAAGTGGGGAATGGACCTCACAGCTTTCTGAGCCCAAATCTAGGCTTCAAGCCACTACACCATATTATTCCTCTCTCTGGACCTCAGGGCCCTCATCTGTCAAGCATTTCTTAAGCACCTACTGGGTGACAGCCCTGGAGAAAGGCAATGAGGAGAGGGGATGCTTGTCAGCCAGGGGCTGATCAGACGGCTCCCTCCCACACAAGCACCTGCGGTCAGGCTGAGGAAAGAGCCCTACTACCAAGGGGAGAATTTGTCCTTGCCCTTAAGGAGCCCACTCCTTAATGGGAGGAACCACATGCTGTACCTAGGACAAATGAGCCAAGTCTGGAAGCAATGAGCAGAGGGAAGGCCCTAGAATTATGGGGGAGAGAAAAAGGCTCCTTGTGGCAGGTGAGATTGACCAGGCAGTGAGGATGAAGAGGGAGGGCATCCCAGACCAAACAGTAACATGCAGAGTTGTGGGATGGGAGGTCCAGTTGGAGAAGGATCCCCCCAGAGCATGTGGGGGGAGCAAAGGTGGGAGCAAGCTGGCTGATGAAGGGCTTTGAATGCCAGCCAGAATTTCGATTCTGATGCTGGAGGGGATAAGAGGGCACTTGGGTTTATTGAGTAGGGGATTTATACTTATACAGTCAGATTTCTACTTAAAGAGAGGAGCCCGTAGGAAGAAAGATAATGAGTTCAGTCTGGGATATGCTGAGTGTGAGAATCTACAGATCATCCCTTTGGAGGTGTAAATAGGCAGTTGGAGATGGGATGGTGGAGGTCAGAGCTGGATAAGTAAATGTCAGAGTCATTAGCATAGAGATGATAACTGAGTCCTCGGGAGCTGATGAGATCACCAAGGGAAGAGGGCACGAGAAGAGGGCACTAGGATGGAGTCCCAGGGGACACCCACCATTAACCAGTGTGACCTAGGGGAAGCTCCAGCAAAGGAGAGTGAAAAAGGGGCCATCAGATGACTGGGAGCTGGACTGGATAGCTAAGCTCCTTAGGACTTCTGACCCACCCCAAGTCCAATACTACATATTACACACCATGCTCTTTTAAAAAGCCAACATTCTAATGTATTTTCCAGCTAGAATGCTTTATAGTTCCTTCCAGCTCTGGCATTCTACGAGAAACCAGAAAAAAAAAATAGGAACAACACAGAGAGGAAGGGACTAGTTAGCAGTTTGGGCCATGGTTAAGTTCTAAGGTAATAATGTGGATTGACATTCCAGAAAGCCAGTTAACTGCCTAACACCCCAGAGAAATGTCAAAAAGCAACCCTTGCCATGTGCCAAGCATTGTGCTAAGTGATAAGGATACAGATAGAAAAACAAAGCTAATGCATTGTATTTCCTTTATCCAATTATTCTTTCTTGTAGATATGATTTCTCCTGCATAAAAATGATGCAATAACTATACATATATTCGATTTCTTAAGTATTCTAACATAATTATCATATAGTGGATATCCTGCCATCTAGGGGAGGGGTGGGGAGTAGGGGGGGGAAAATGTAACAGAAAGCTTTGTAAGGGTTAATGTTTAGGAATTACCCATACATATGTTTTGCAAATAAAAATAAATGAATGAATAAAATTAAATTAAATTAAAAAAAAAAAGAAAAACAAAGCTAAGACCCTTCTCCCAAGAAACATACACTCACAGGGACACAAAATGTATCAAAGGAGAGGATTCGGCTGTAGTCCCATAGTGCAACGAGACAGATAGCAATGTGTTTTCTCAAGTGTCATTTCCATTGATAAAAGACCATTTTCATTTATGAAATGGATAAAGCTGGGAGGGATAGCTAATGTCGCAGATGACAAAGCCAGGATTTATAAGAGGTCTCTACAAGCCAGAATGATGGACCCAATCTCATATGTTAAACTAAATAAGGATAAATGGAAAATTCCATACTTGGGATCAGTCCTACAAGTACAGGATTGGATGGGAGGAGAAATAATGCTGGAAAACAATTCATGTAGAAAGTATCTAGAGATTCTTGTGGATTGCAAGCTCAATGTAAGTCAACCACATAACATGGAAACCAAAAACAAAACAAAAAAATCAACAAAAACTCCTCTGTGATTAATAAAACCAAAAGATCCCAAAGGGAAGGTGGGATTATCCAACTTTCCTGTATCTTAATCAGACCACATCTAAAGCACGGCATTCAGTTCTGGGTACCACTTTTGGGGAAAGAAATTGACAAGCTAAGGTGTGTCAAGAGGAAGACATCCAGGATGCTGAGAGCCCCGGAGACAATGCTGTGAGAGGACTGACTGAGGGAACTAAGGATTATTTAACCTGGAGAAGAGAAGATTTAGAGGGAGCATGATTGCTGTCTTTATATCTGAAGAGCGGTTTTTATGGGAAAAGAGACTAGACTTGTTCTCAGAAGTACAAGGCAGACAAACCAATGGAAGGAAATTTCAGGGAGGAAGATTTCAACATAAAGAAAAATCCAATTCATTCACAAGTCAAGACATCAACTTGTGATGGTCCGCTTCAAAAATGAAAGACAAACAACAATATAGCAAAGAAAAATCATCTTGGCAAGAGGGCTTTTCAAAGGTAGAATGGGAAGGGGAAGTAATGTGGATAGTGAACTCTACCTCTGTATGAATAAATAAATAAATGTAAACACACACATATAATAATATAATATAAAATATAATATTATATTATATAATATGTAATATAAAAGAGATCTCTGCTCCTGGATGCTATCCCTTTAACTCGGAGAGTCAGTGAGCTGGCTCATTGCTTTTCCATTCCTAAGAGATCTCCCAAGGTTGAGAGAAGTTAAAGAATTGGCTCTGGATGACTTGATTTCTGTCCATCTGTCTTATTCCTTCACCAAAACCTTTGTTTGATGGACAAGTTTTTAGGTGAAAATGGCAGGACTGCGATTGAGGGTGGTTGTTTTTTGTGCTTCACTCTCAAAGAAACCCATGACATCAGGAAGGGGATGTCATGACTCTGGGTGAATTGGACTAAAGTGAGGGGGGCTGTGCAAGGTCCCCAGCCTCGACTTCCCTCTCCAGAGCCATCTGGGCCCAGGAACAAGATACAGATCGGGGGCTGGGGATAGCCCTGCAGTGGGAGACTTCAGCCTTTCCCAGTCTCAGGTTTGACTGAGGCAAATCACCCATTCAGTGATTAAGGCTAGCTAAGAAATGAAGCAAAGAATGACTTCTTTTACTTAAAAAAAAAATCAGTCTGGGAGGGGAAGACCCTCAAGAGTTGTGTCCAAACAGAAACAATTGCTATTTACATTCACTCAGAGCCAAGCAGTGACCAAGTGGGACTTGGGCTGGGACCTACTGTTGGTCAATCTAAGAGAGCCAAGAGTGATTTGGATTTAAGGCACTAGCCCTTAACCCCAAGATAACTAGGGAGGGTTCTAGTGATCAAATTTTACGTTCCTTTTGGCAGAGCACCCACAAATATGAGTATAATTTCCCATGTGGATAGGAGAGAAAGAAGAAAGAAGAGAGAGAAGAGGAAGAGCAGGGAGCTGTGTTGCCCAAGTGGAACTGGTCACTTGGGTCCCCAGTGGGGCAGCTTCTACTACTAAGAACTTACTAAGTGCCAGCACTAGGCTAAATACAGAGGATACAAAGGAAGGCAAAAACAGTTCCTGCTTCCCACGAGCTTACAACCTAATGGGAGAGGATTTTTTTTTCTTTTTTTTTTAATTAAAGCTTTTTATTTTTCAAAACATAGGCATGGATAATTCTGCGACATTATTCCTTGCAAAACCTTGCGTTCCATTTCCCCTCCCCCTTCCCCTACCCCCTCTCCTTGATGGCAAGTAGTCTAATATATGTTAAAAATGGCAAAAATATGTTAAATCCAATATATGCATACATATTCATACAATTATTTTGCTGCACAAGAAAAATCAAATCAGACTGGAAAAAAATGAGAAAGAAAATAAGATGCAAGCAAACAACAACAAAAAGAGTGAAAATGCTGTGCTGTGAACCACACTCAGTCCCCACCATCCTCTGGGAGAGGAATTCTTAAGAGACTGTTGGGCACCATGAGCTTACCGGCTTACAAATAAAAAACCCAAACAATCTCTCCCAGAAAAGGATTTACATTTGAACTTTGACCTGGGAAAGACCATAGAAATAAATGTGCAGGTCTCTGTGCTCTCTCCTCCACCCCCCCCCCAAATCCAGGCCATCTCCAGTCATCCGAATCTATGACCTGCCACTGGACCCAGATGACTCCGGAGGGGAAATGAGGCCGGTGACCTCGCTCAGCTCTCCCTTTCTTAAACCCAACTCACTTGCAAACCAGGGCATCACCTTCCTGATGTTCTGATCTCTTCCAGAACGAATGGAGGATGGCAAAGGGTTGTGGGAAAAGGCAGCTTCAGAAAAGGCGCAAACCTCCTGCCATTCTGTGAGCCCGGCGACAGGTAATTGTGTGTGTGTGTGTCCAGAAACTGCTGGCAGAGTCTAGAGATCACCCCCTGATTAGGAACGCTTATCAGTCAACCATGATGGAGCTGGGCGGACCACAAGGATTAATTTCATAATTTTCCAAGAAGATTTAAATGAAACCACTCATCTCCCAAACCAGGCGGCTGGCTGCAGACGGTAAAGCCCATCAGTTACCTGGCCCAGCCCGGCCAGCAGTAGGCCCGGGGACGCTGTTTCTGCCCCCAATAATGTGGGCTTGCTGACCCAAGTGTGGGGTGACTCCAGCCCATTCTGAGGCTCCCCAGCATTACGGGCCCCAGTCTCAGGCGCTGATCACTCATGTGGAGAAAGCTCCCAGTGGTTCTGGGGAGTGAGGAGATCTCCTTCCACTCTCCTCAGAGCCACCGAGGAGGTCCGGCTGGTCCGGATCTGCAACCAGCCAACGCACCTTCTGCTCCACTCAGTTCCACATAGACTTGTTATGCAGGAGGTGCAAAGAAATCAAACTCCTGCCCTTAACTTGCAGTGAAGAAGAGAACACGGACACACATTTGTCCATACAAGATGACTGAGGAGGAGGAGAGAAAAGACCAACAAGTGGAGGCCCAGAGAGAGCCTCCCTCCAGCCTCAGAGGGAGGCCCCCCGTTATTGTCTGTAAGATAAAAACCTGGGCATCCCAACGGAGGCTGGCTGCACCCCCCCCCCCCCAGCACTCTAGGGTCCAGCCAGAGGAAGCCATTTGCTGGGCCCTGAGAGGTATTATGCCTTCCCTCCCCACTATGGACTAATCTCTTTTTAAAAGCTTCATTTGGGCACCGCCCGCTCTGGGAAGCTTTTCTGAAGTGCTTCTCTCCCTAAGAATTATCTGGCACTTACTCTGGTATCTCCTTCACCCTAGTCCAGAACAGGAAGGAGTCACTGGATTTTCTTTGCATTTCCAGCCCCTACAAAGCAACCTTTTACTTGTTAAGTGGCTGCAGTCCCCTAACCTTGGAGGAGCTTGGAGAAGCAGAACTGAAGGAGGAGTCTCCTCTGGGGGGCTGGTGAACACGTCCTCCCAAGGCAGGGAAGTCAGAGATGGAATAGAACTAATATGTCCTGAAAAGCCTGGAACCTCTGGGGAAGGAGGAGCTGGGACCCGATTGTGCAAGAGCCTGTACCTAGAAGGCAATGGGATGGGAGCAGCACAATCAATTAATTAATTAATGGGGCTTAATCAATTAAAGTGATCTCTGAATGATGGGAGACAGCATCTTTTCAGAGGAGTGCAGGTACAGAGGCACAGCCCGTTTGGCGGAGGGGAGGCCGGGCAGGGGAAGAGCGTAAGGGGGAGGCTGAGTGGTGGGCCGCCCTGAAGGGGTTCCGGCCCTTAGTCTCAGGATAGCCAGGCTGGGCCGGACAGGAGGAGGGGGAGCCCAGGCTCTCTGTGGCAGCTGCTGGGAAGGCCGCCCGGGCAGGGCCAGATTATATATTCATCAGAATCTTAAACAAAAGGCCTGTGGGCTGGGGCTCCGAGCTCCGGCTTTTATGGTAATGTACAGTGAATTACCCACAATGCCTGGCCCTTCTGAGCTGTTCTTGGCAACCATCCTAAACTAATTTTTATACGTTCATGTGTATATAATTTTTTTCCTCCCTCTTTCCTTTCTGTCATTAAGACGAGAGTCTGGAAATGGAGGCCTGGGACTGGGTGGGGGAAAGGAATTGGTAAGAGTGGCAAGAGGGGGAAACCAGAGGGTATGAAGATGCCATCTGCTCCTCAGGACAAGGTGCGCTGCCCCTCACCTTTCTAGAGCCCTGTTAAAGCTGGCAAAGGCCTTTGTGTAAAATAACCTTTTTAGGAAGCTGAAGGTCAGAGTCAGGCAATGAATCATCCCCAAGGTCAGCGGGAACTGGAATGCAGGTTTAAGCATTCGCCCTAGGACGGACCCTGGAGGGGAGTGCTCCTGGCACCTGGGCAGGGCCCCTTTTCTGACAAAAAGAATTGAAATTTGAAGAAACCCAGAGGCGAAAACCCTTCCTTCTCTAAGAACAAAGAGTGAACACCTCAGGGACATGGGAAGAAAGGTGACCGGGATGGGGACCCAGAGAGCAGGGACTAAGGAAGGGTCCTCCTCCCTGTAGGACCTTGGGGGAGTCAGGCCCCAGTCCGGACTCAGTCTGCTTTTCTGTGAAATGAAGAGACTGGACAAGAAGATCTCGGGGATCTCTTTCAGCATGACCATCCTATGCTTTCTCCTTTTAACTGGCAGTGCCTCTTGCCTCCCAGCTACTCAAAGTTCAGGGAAAAGAAAGCCAAGGTATTCCCAAAGGTTTTCAAGATCAGGCCTTTGCATTCAGCTGCGAGCCGCTCTCTGGCCCACAGGCCATTTTCCCGGCAGCTTCCGAAGAGTCCTGCCCAGTCCCCCAAACTTTGGCTCTCCCCCAACTTCTCTCTCCAGGCAGATCCCTCGTATTTGTTGTACCTTGGATCTGTCGGCACCAAAAGGGGGATGGACAGGAGTTCAAAACAACATGTCATCTCCTGGCTCCAAGTACTCAATGACTCTCTTGCCCAAATATCTTTATTTAAATTTCCAGGTCCTCCACAAACTACCCTAACCTCAAGCCTCCTCTTTTACAAGGCTTTATCAGGAAATTCTTCACTCCAGCCAAACCAGGCTCTAGCTCTGTCCTCCAAACCTTCCCCCCTTCACTTGGTGTTCTGTAGTTGTCCACCTGTTGTACCCCTACCCATCTTCTAATATTCAGCTCCTATGAGGCATGATGGAGGGGAAGGAATATTAGATTTGAAGTCTCTTGACTTCCAATCCCAACTCTTCACACTTATTACCTAACTGGATCAGTCACCTAAGACTGGGCTTCACTTTGCCCATCTCTAAAACAAGAAGCTTGAACTAGAGGGTGTCTAAATTAGGTTTTTTCTCTCTCTGAATCCCATGATCCAACAAATGCCACCAGTTTCAAAAAGAATCCCTGCTGGTAATGACTTACATACCAATCCTTTTAAAAAAAATTTTTTAATTGGGTTTACATAACTAATCCTTTTTTAATTTTTAAATTAAAAATTAAATAAAAATATTTTTATTTTCAAAACATGTATAGGGACAATTTTTCAATATTGATCCTTGCATAGCCTTGTGTTTCAAATTTTCCCCTCCTTCCCTAGATGGCAAGAAATTCATAATATGTTATACAAATTGAAATATATTACATTCCAATCCTTACACAATCCTTGGCTTACACCTCTAAATCTCAGAGATAGTGTGTGTTTTTAATGTGTGTCTTATGACTTAGTGGAATATAAGTGCTATGTAGGCAAGAATTGTGGCTTATCAGATTAGAGTGTTCTGTGTATAATATGCACCTAAAATCAATATTTGTTGACCATAAACAAAGGGAGAGCAAAAAAAAATACATTATTCTACTTTACAAGAATTAAACTGCTAGTCTTTGCTAGCTCAAGCCTCTGTTTCTGAAAGGGACAGAAAGGAAAGGTCTGATGTGGTTGTCACCTGTGAGTGTAGAACAAGGAACAAGACTGACTTTGGATTCAGAGGATGTACCACTGACCACTCAGTTAACTCTAGGCAAGTCAGCATCCCCCTTCTGAACTCCAGTTTCCTCAAGAACTCGTGTAGGAGCTGGACAAATGATCTCTAGGTTTCTTCAGTTCAGAATCCTACGGTCCATGAAACAGCCTGTTAAGTGAAATCAGCCTCTGCTGTAGAACCATGGATGGGTCATTTTCCTGCTCTGGGCCTCCATCTCCTCATCTGTTAGGAGATAATGATCCTCTATTGATCCTCACTGGGGCATTACAAGGGACAGATGAGATTGCAGAGGACAATGGGTTTTGAACCAGGATGAAGAGCAATACAAGAGCAAAGGATTATTTGGTGATTAATCACAGAAGTTATAGCTAAATCCTTCAATCAGATTAGGTTTTTCAAGTGGGACCCACCAATTCAGACTGTGACAAACACATAGGAAATGTGACAGATAAAAGACCCATAAAAGCCAAACAAACTCCAAACTAACTCCTAGACTCCAGGAAACTCCAAGACTATTCCCCCACCTGCCTCATGTGAGCTCTCAGAGGTGAGGGCCCTCAGTTTTCCCAGGACATGTTGGGATTCCCAACACTCAGCAACTCCTACTAAAACCATCCAGGTTGGCCCAGATCAGTGCCCGAGGCTTTAAAGGTTTCTGACTCCAAGAAAATCCTGGGCACACCCCAGGATTCCAACACTGAATGTCCTCTGAAAGAAAGAATAAATAGGTAACCCCTTCTAGGATGGATGAGACAACTCTGCTGGTCTCTCGGGCAGAAATGAAAAGGATCAAAGCCCAGGATGGTCGGTTACCAAGGCTCCCCAAGAGATGCCTTAGCTGCTGAGAGAGGGCTTTGAAAGGAAGTATGGAGCATGATAACTGTATAAATATCTATGCATATACTGGATTTAACATACATTTCTACCATTGGACTACTTGCCATCTAGGGGAGGGTGTGGAAAATTGGAACACAAGGTTTTGCAAGGGCTAATGTTGAAGAATTGTCCACACATATATTTTGAAAAATAAAAAGCTTTAATAATATAAAAAAAAGAAAAGAAAGGTAGCATGGGGTAATAGGAGGAACCATCAAAAACTTGGAGTTCATTACTCCCCACATGGTCCTGAACAACTTCTCCCTTCCCTTTAGGTCTCAGTTTTCTTCCCTGGCCAATGAGTGAGGTAAGTAAAAGTAAGTAAGTAAGGCAGGCAGGCAACTCCTGGCTTAAAGTCTCATGAGAAGGGGTAGAGGTCAAAGGACAGCTGCCCTTACCAGCTGGGGCCTGAGATCCGGATGAACACATGGAAAACACTCAGGGAATACTCATGTATTGGGGTAACTAAATCCCTTCCTCGGAAGTGCCTTAGAAATGCATTCCCCATGTCAGGTAGCCCCACCATGATCTCCCAATGCAAGACTTGGAGGATTTCTTCAACAGCAGCACTCCGTAAGCAATGCTGAACACCTGACTTGGACGTAGCATCATTTGCTTCGGCCAAAACTTCACCTCCTGTTGGCCAGCCCTGTGATGTACCTCCCTCTACTTAGTCGGCTGGTCTTCAGAAAATTGCCTTCTGGAAATCTTTCCAGCTTCGTGGGCTCTGCCAGAGGCTGCAGGTTATCAGCAAAAGCTCTGGGTACCTCTAGTTACCTCCGCGCCATGAGGAAGGATCACTGTAAGATCAGGAAGACAGTAAATGACAAACCCTGTGGCTCATGTTTTCAGGGCTGATGACAAACTCCTTTTGAATCTGATGGTCCAGGCAGTGGTCGGCCCACCTGTGTGTCCCAAATACACATTATATGCTTCCCATGTGTGTATCCAAAAGGTCTCTTAAGGACCTCAGTGAATGGGCAGTTCCCTTCAGGAGTGCAGATAGTAACCCACTACTATCTGTCCACCCTGGGTGGTTCCACATTATTTATCAATATTCCAACCTTCCAGTGGAGTGGGGAGTAGGGCAGAGAATATCTCCAAGGGAACCGGGGCCCACAGAGCCACAAAAGAACCGAGGAGAAGTTCGGTTAGAATTCCCCCGCTGCCCGTACATTCTCTCCACAAAGGAGGGTCGGTATTTAGCAGTTCCTGGGCTGACCTGGAAGCCAAAGGGCTATGCTAGGGCACCCGGGGTATCTGAAGTCCCTGGGCACTGCCAGCCTGCTCCTGAACTTCCCTTAGTAGTGGGCAAGTAGGGGATGGACCCAGAAGGCCCTTTCCAGTCCGGGCTCCCTCCTTCCTCCTCATTCTGCACTTGCCCTTTGCTGGAAGCAAAGAAGAATCAAACCAGAACTCCAAGACCAACCCACAAGATTTACTGTTGGCCGGCCTCTCTATAAAAGCGCACACAGACGACACCCATGGCAGTTCTAAGGTAGTTAGGAGGAAGGGCACTGGTGGGGGCAAGACCTCTTGGAAAGGCTGGGGACGGAGGCGTTCTCAGCGAGTCCTGGAGACAGGCCTGTGTGGGAAGGCCCAGACGGCTCTCCTGGGCCACAAGCCGGATGCAAAGGGCTCTGAGAGCCACCAGGCTGGGCAGGCCCAGGCAGCTCTCCTGGGCCAGGCAGGCCCGCGCTCTGGGGCCTGGTGGGATGGTTCCACGACTCCCCAGACTCTCACAAAAGGAGGGATCGCATCAGAGGGTTTCCAATCAGAAGAATCCCAAGGCTTGCTGAGATCCTTGCCCCCAGGGCCTATCTTGAGTCCCTGGGCTCCTTCCCCACTGCCTTGACACCCCGCTAGCTCATGTCCTGGTACGCTCAGCCTTAACCAGCCGGCTCTCAACCCTATTTTCTGAGGCTTTATGAACATGTCAGAGAGAGACGAAGGCCGGGCTGAAGTCAAGCTCCATTATTGCCTATTGTTTCTCCCCCCACCTGTCACTGTCTCAGAGGGAATTAGATTGGTCTGACATGTTGGTGGCTCACAATGGCATCCGGGTTATTACTCACTGCCCTGTGATTTTCAAGGTGTTTGCAAATTGATTGTTTGAGCATTTGCCCCAGTTTTTTCCTTCTAGATATCAATGTCAAGCTGACTGGCCTATAATTTCCTCTTTTCTCCTTGGTGGAGCTGGGCTCTGCTCCCCTCTCTGAGCCTCCATATTTCCTCCCCGAGTTTGCATCAATAATCGGGAACGTGACCGGCAATGGATCCATCACTCGTTCCACCATGACCTCCTTCCAACCCATTTCTGCTCTCCCCCCCCCCTCAATGGCACAAATGCCTCCTGACTGAGCTGGGGCTCAAGAGATAAGACTGAGGTGAAAAAAACTTTTAAACTTTCTGGTTATTTATTACAGCGTTTTCTGGACTGAGTGCTTCCTCTATTTCTCACCTCTCTCTTCCCCTAGAAGCCTGGCTATATATATATACATCCATACATACATATATACACACCCATTACAATCCATGCTCCCATAAAATCCACAAAGCATTCATAGAATCATAGCTTTGAACTAAAGGTTCCTGAGTTAAAACGCTCTTTTTACAGTTAAGAAAACTGAGGCAAGTTAAGTGACTTCCTCAGGTTCATGGGGAAGAGGCAATCTTTATTTGGCAAGTGGTAAAGTCCCTACTTTGATTTTCCAGGGTTGAAATAATAGTGTAGGAGTGACAGGGAAGAGGCACCCTGGAAATCAGGCAGCCAACAGGGCAGTCCCAGCTTGGCCACCAACGTGCCATGGGATCCCACACAAGTTTCCAGGCCTTTGGTTCCCTCTTCTATTAAATTGGGGGGAGAGGGCTATCTTTTGAGGTTATTTTCAACTGAAAAAAAATCGCATGTCAGATGCTTAGTAAACTTGTAAGATTCTATTATGTCAGCAGTGATGATGATGATGAACAAGGAAACAGAACAGCAGCTTGAATGCTCTTTTCAACTCTTTCTGTCCTGGCTCATCTGTAGCCTGCCAGGTCACCCTGTCATTTTCTCTGAGCTCCTGTTCTTTAACTGGAAAATAAAAGTAATGGACTAAATAATCTCTAATGTCTCTTCTAATTCTAAGATTTTGTCTTCATATGATTCCTATTCATTCGGTAATTTATCAGATAAATAATATATTTTGATTTAAGGTAATTCGATTTAATTAAACAACAAACTGGGTTTGGGGAGAGAGCCATGTTTCCAACATCCATGTACAGTAGGTAGGACAGGGACTATTTCAGAGGCAGAAACAGGCTCAAAGGAAAAGGGGCTTTCCCTTTTTCCTTTCCCTACAGCTTGTATCAGGGCCAGGCCCACTCAGTGTCTTAGGATTTCTGAGCTCCCTTCACTCTGTAACACCACCTAGTTTGTAGAGATAATTAGGATATGGTCACAGCCCTCATGGAGCTTGCTTGATTGTGTGGGAGACTCTGACCATACCCAAATAAGCAATAACTGACTAAAAAAACAAGCAGCACTAGAATTGGGAGTAACAGGAAAAGCACTACAGGAACACGTTATTCTAAGAGAGCAAGTAAATGAGTCTTTGTGACTGGGAGGGGATGGTGATGGAAGATGGCAGGGAGAGGGGTATCTGAGCTGAATGTCCCCTATCCCTGAGTCCTGAGGGACAGTGATTTGAGGATGGAGGCAATATCCAGAAGCAGCAAGCTTCCTCCTTGGGGCAGCTCTCCCCCTAGAGTGTAGGAAGGAAGTACAGCTCACACTTCTAGAGCACTTTACAGTTTAGACTTTCTTCATGACATCCCTGTAAGGAAAGGAAGGGGGAGTGTGTTATTATCACATCTCCAAGAGCAGGAAACTGAGCCTCAGAATAGGGCAGATGATTAGTTGCCAAGATCTTACAGACCCAGGCTGAAAGCCGGGCCTCCTCCGTCCAAGAGAAAACCGTTAGCCATTCATGACAATCTGGACCCCTGGAAAAGGCAATCAGGGAGGGCTTCAGGGAGGAGAGGTAGTTGGAGGAGCCTTGAAGGACAAAACCACGTCAGAATATTGAGAGAGAAACTTAGAAATATTCTGTTCCCCTGCTCAGCAGCTTTCCAGAGATCCTTCCCAGCTTCCCAAGTAAAGTTCAAACTCTTCTGCCAAGCACTCAAGATGGAACTCCTCTGGAAGCTGAGGGCCTCCTACCTTTCCAACCACTCATTATTCCCTTCCATAGCCCAAATATTTTCTGTGCCAGGAATGCCCTCCCCTCAGCCTCAGCTGAATTCCTAGCTGTATCTTTCAAAGCTAACTCAAAAACTCCTTCTAGAAAGACTGCCTTGATCTCTCCCTCCCTGCCCTGTGATAACCCGCTCCCTTGGATTTCACCTAGAAATTTGTTTTGTAATTAATGAACCCTAAAGTATTGGATTTTTGCTTCAAGGGATAAAATACTGACCTCAGGTGCTTCCTAGCTGTGTGACTGGGCAAGTTCCAACCTCTCAGCCTTAGTTTCCTCATCTGTGAAATGGGAACAGTTACAGCATCTGCTTCATAGGATTGTTGTAAGGGTCAGTGAGATAACATGTGCAAAGTACTTTGCAGACTTGAAAGTACTATAAAAGTGTATTATCCTTACTTCTCCCACCCCCACTTCAACACTCCTACAAGCTCTTTCAGGGCAGAGATCTTCATCTGCAGCTGTTCCCCTTATGGATAATCTAGTAGCTTGAACCTAAGAGGCATTTGATGTTCATTTTGTTGTCCTCACAGAGTTTACAGTATGATTCCAGAGCCAAAAATTAAAGCTGGATAACACAAGAGAGAAATTCCAGGCAAAGTCAATCGGAGAAGAACTCTCAGGAAGCAAATAGGCCCAATATATTGTAATGGTGGAAAACCTCCCATTTTATAGGAGTGTAGCATTTACAAAGCACTCTCCTCACAACTTGAGGTAGACAAAACTCAGCAGAAATGACAGATGCTACGTAAAAATAGCCGATATTGATTGAGCACTGGGAATCGGTCAGGGAGAGCCAACAGGTCAGAGACAGGGTGACCGAGTGGACATGGGGCTGGCCTTGTGGTCAGGAAGACCTGGTTTGAATCCCACCTCTCATGCTCAAGGGAAGTATGATCCTCAATAAGCCCCTTAATTTCTTTGAGCCTTGGTTTCCTCATCTGCAAAATGGGGATAATAACAATAATAGCAGGATTGCTGTTAGGGTCAAATAAAAAATAAGAAACCACCCTCCGAAAAGCTTAAAGCACTGTTCTAGGGCTTGTTGGTGAGAATCACTCTTATCTGGGCCTCTCAGCATCCCAGTCAGTGCTCCACACCCCTGTAACTGTGCTCCATAAATGAGGAAACAGCTTCAGAGAAGCAAAGGGGCTGGCCAGCCCTGAAGGGAGGTGGCCGCCCACAGGACCCCGGCTTAGGAGAGCCACATGCTTCTTCCTGGCTCTGGACCTTGATTCCCCTCAAACACCTGTGGGGCCCAGGCTTTTCTGCCCCCTTACTTCCTGAAGCAGACAAGTTCATTTAAAATTAGCTTCTGAGGCCTTCTGATGTGAGGAGGTCTATTTTAAGGAATATCATCACCTGTCAGCAGGAAGAAAGGAGGTTACATTACAGTCTGAGACATTCAAGTGACTGAGGAACAAAAAGACTTCATCTCTCCTCTGGGAAGCATTTCCTGCCCACTCCAAACTCCCACCACATCACGGCCTCTCCTTCCTCTGGACTCACAGCTTCCCAGAACGTCCGGGCTGGAACAGCAGAGAAGCTGGAGGCCCAGGGAGAGGAAGGCCCCCCCACAGCCAGTGCTCCCCACCAATGGGAGCACTCGCCATCTAATGCACTCCCTTCTCACCCCAGCTAATGGTCTGGCTGCAGGGGAACCCCAGGGGACCTCGGCCTTATCTGCTGCGTGCTACTACTCTGAGACCTTGGGC
Organism: Myrmecobius fasciatus; assembly: GCA_023553655.1. Taxonomy (NCBI): domain Eukaryota; kingdom Metazoa; phylum Chordata; class Mammalia; order Dasyuromorphia; family Myrmecobiidae; genus Myrmecobius; species Myrmecobius fasciatus. The sequence goes on from JAJPUD010010020.1 coordinate 42,330, forward strand.
AAAGTTTTCCCCTCCCTGGGACTCAATTCTATCTTAAAATAAGGAGGTGGGCCTCCATAAACCTCTAAGGATCCCTTTCCAGCTCTAACATCTCATGCTTCTATGCACTAATTTGCAAATTCCCTGAAGGGAAGGGCCCTCTCCATATCCACACAGGGTCTGCCATCGTGCATTAATCTACAATGTGAGAAATCAATGAACAGATTAATGGCACTGGCACGTCTCCTGCTGCAGATGGAAAAAAATTTTTTTTGAGCCAGTGGGACCTGGATTCTAATCTTGGTTCTCTTATTACTTGCTATCCAGATAACTGGTGGGGACAATGCAGATTATACCCCTACATCAATGGGTTACTGTGAGGACATTTCATAAACCTTGAAGCCCTATGGAAGCAAGAGTTGCCATCTCTGCAAAAGGCCATTCTATTTAATTCCCCAAACTTTAGGAAGAACAGAATTAGGCCCAATTTTGCACAGAGGGAGGTTGATAGCTCAGAGCCATTCAGCAAGCAGGTCCATCAACTGAAGGAAGTATTCTCCACCTAAAAAAAGAGGGAAGACTCTCCCCTGGTTTGGCTCTGATGTGCTGGAGAGGGAAAGGGCAAAGCCCATGAAGGGTGAAATTCACAGATTACAAATGGCTCTCATTTAAATAACCTAAGGTGCACCCGGTAAGGAATTCTAAAAATAATTACTTTGATCCTGATTGTCTGAAATGACAAATTGGCCCTTCAGAAAGGCTAGATTTCTTAAGACTTAAAATAAAAATCTGACACTGAATGTAACAAAAAACAAAACCCCGGCAGCTCCAGGAACCCTTCTGGGGAAGGAAGGATCTGTGGGAAGAATACATTCACCAGAATAGCCATTTGCTCGCTTTATTTTTAAAGGGGTATTTCTGGAGGTTGTGGCAACAGGAACTCCCAGCACTTGCGAAGACTAAGGGGGCAGGACTCACTGAGGAGGCTGGGACTTGGATGGCTCCTATGGAAAGGCCCTTGGATGTCATCCATTGCAGCCCCTTCATTTACAGGTGAGGAAAACTGAAGGCTGCTGCTCCCTTCTTCCAAGGAATGGGCAATGCAGCCCTTCCCCACCTGGCTCTCCGGACTCAGGCAAGGGTCTAAATCACTCTTCCATCAAGGCAATGATGACCTCACCAGCTCTATTTCACCAAAGCCAGAAGCCACTTTCCCTGGGAGTTTTTAAATAGTAATATGGAAGTTCCCACTGGCCCTGGGTGGCAGAAGGGAGCCTGCGAGGGTCTGCAAGGGAGGAGGGCAGAGAGGGGACCTCTGACCTCCAGGTGTTCTGTACATATCTGCTGAATGAGGGAAGGCAGCCCAGGATAACGAGTATCGGGCTGAGGATTCTGCAGTAAATCCACAAGCACTGAGGAATCCCTAAAAAATGTGTGAGCAGGAGAGGGGCAGTTTGAAGACAGGATTTGAGGAAGATGAATCGGTGATGGGCAGGATGGGCTGGAGGCCGAGTGCCTAAATGAGTAACAACTACTCCCCATTCTAGGAGGCTTTTTGTTTACAATCTCTTCCTCCGTGATCCTGAGAGCTCGTGTAAATGTCATTTCCCTCATTCTATAGGGAGGGAAATTGAGGCTCCGGACAATTCTGTGACTGCCAGAGTGGTCCACGACCAGATGTCCAGATGTTCTCCCTCCCAACCCCGGCTTCTTTTGCCACAGAGCTGCTACCACAGACACTCAGAGGCCTCGTTCCTGGCCTGCAACTCCATTTCTCAAAGCAGACCCCAGCTCCCACAGCTGAGGGAGATGGGCTTTGCTAGTCCCTCTTCATCCTTCTCTGGTGGGAGATTCTAGCCCCATTTATCTCCTTCTCCTTGGTAAACAAACTGTCAAAGAAAATAAATAGTTTTTAATGGGCTCATTAATTGAATTCAGGGAGAAATAACTTTCCAGGGCAATTTAGAGGGAACTATCAGAATGAAATGGCCAAGCTGATCAAGGAATACTTAAGCCATTTGGGTGAAAAGAAGGGAGGGAGGAATGGGGAAAGGAGAGTTCTTTCTATCCCCACTGCTGGCCAGCTCCAGTCATTCCTAGTTAGATCTCACAGGGGTTAGAACTGACATTTGTAAAGTGACCTAAAGTTTACAAAGGGATGGTTCAAACATTATCCCCATTTTACAGACAGAGAAAAGTATCATGTGTTGTGGAAGTTCAAGAGTATCCTACTATTCCTGAATTCCAGCTCCAGATACATCACTAACTTATGTGACCTTCAGAAGTCATTTAATCTCTGTGCTTTTCCATCTGAATGTAGGGAAAACAGAGCCTCTATCTGGCACACTTGTCTGGGTGTTGTAAAAATTGCTAAAAAGCAAAAACGTTGGTCTGTGCTAGCTAATACAATTCTACAGTCAAGAGCACTAGCGATCCTGTAGTTGAATTGCCCATTTTACAGAGGAAAATGGAGGCCGAGGGAAGAGACTCATCCAAAGTCGAGAAAAAGCCAGTGTTCAGCAGGACCAGCAGGCTCCTGGGCTGACCAGAGAGGCTCAGAGTAGCTTTACTTCTCTCAGGTGACAGATATGATACTAACATGGGGAAGAAAGCAAAAGCCAAGTCCTGCAGTATGGGAGATCTGCTCCTATCGTGGGAGGATTCCTGAGTCATACCTAGATAAACTGAAGCACAAAATAAGAAGTTAAGGAGCTAAACAGAGTTTTAGAAAAGTTAGGTGTGATAGAGCTTTGGAGAAAATTGAATGGGGATAGAAAGGAATAGACATTTTTCTTGGTATTACATGGAACCTACATGAAAAATGACCATGTATTAGGGCATTAAAAACCTCAAAAGCAAATGCAGAAAGCAGAAATAGTAAATGAATCCTTTTCAAATCATGATGCAATAAAAATTACACATAATAATGGGTGGGGGAAAACAGACCAAAAATTAATTGGAAACTAAATAATCTAATCCTAAAAAATGAGTGGATGAAACAACAAACTATAGAAACAAATGATAATTTCATCCAAGAGAATGACAATCATGAGACAACATATCATAATTTATGGGATGCAGCCAAAACAGTGCTTAGGGGAAATTTTATACTTCAAAATGCTTACTTGAACAAAATAGAGAAAAAGAAGATCAATGAATTGAGCATGCAATTTAAAAAACTAGAAAAAACAAATTTTAAGACCCCCCAATTAATTAACAAATTTGAAATTCTGAAAATAAAAAGGAGAGATTAATAAAATTGAAAGTAAGAAAACTATTAAACTACTAAACAAAACTAAGAACTGGTTTTTTGAAAAATCAGGCTGGATAGGAAGTTTTAAAAAAAAATGATCAAAGAACCCTAGAACTGGAAAGGACCTTAGATCTCATCCAAGCCATACAGTGTCCACATGAGCAAACTCAGGCCATGACAAGGGGAGTGACTTGTCCAAGGTCATCTCAACCTGTGCAGCTGGACCAGGATTCACATCAAACCCATCAATTTCCCCCATTACACCTGTCAGCATCAAAGACAATGACCAGGGAATTTCAGAGATGGAAGCAGATGGTATGAGGGCAGGAGTCCTAGATTTGGACTCAGAATGTAGGTTCGAATCTTGACTCTGACACTTCCTATGTGTCAGGCATCAAAAGGGGATAAAAGGAGGGCTGGAGTAGACGATGGAGTATAGGCTCCTCCCAGCCATAAAACAATGTTACGCCCCTCCCAAGGCCAGAATGTGTGACATCCCTGACAAATGGTCATCTAGCCTTAACCCTAATATTTCAAGGGACGGGAATCTCATCACCTCACCAAGAGCCTGTTTGGGGATACAAAAAGTAATGAATGAGAGATCCACACTCCTCCTAATGGCAGACAAGAATACTTGTACCTAGACTACATGTAAAAAGAATAAAAACAGATAAATACAAAGTAATTAAATAAGGGGGAACTGAGGGAATCCAGAAAGACTTTGTTGTACAGACGCTGCTTCTTGAGGGCTAAAATGAGGAGAAAGGGCCTGAAGAGAGCCCAAGTGTTCTCAGGAAGGGGCAGAGAGACCCCTTGGCTGGGTGGCAGAGCACAGGAGGCACTGACCTCCCATGAGGCTGCAAGAATAGGATGCAGCAAGGGGATGAAAGTATTGAGAAGATGAAGAAGAGCTTAGTTTATTCTGGAGGCAAGAGGAAGTCACTGGAATGGGCCGAGTAGAGAAATAGGCCCAACTTTGTTTTTGGTGGCAGTATAAGGGTAGATTGGAGGGGGAAAGGGCTGAGGCAAAGAGATCAATAAGGAGGCTGCAGTAATGACCCAGGTGATGAGGGTCTGAAGTGAGGCAGGGGCAAGAACCAAGGAGAACACCAGTCTCATGAGCCTCGGAGATTAGGGAATGGTGGTTCTTAAATGGAATGAGAAAATCTGGAAGAGAGCTGAGTTTGGGGGAAAGCTAATAAGCTATTTGGACATGTTACATTTGAGATGTCTCCAGGACATCCAGTTTCAAATGTTTAAGAGACAATTGGTGATTCAGGGTTGCAGCACTGGAAGAGACCCGAGGCCATGTCTAGATGTCTAAGTATAGTCACATTTGTACAGTCGTCATTGTAGAAATCGTGAAGTCTATGGGAGCTGACAAGTCCTCAAGGGAGGGAGTGTCTTGAGGGAAGAGTCAGGGGCTGAAGAAGGAGGCCTGGAGAAAATCCACCCAGATAACGAACCAGCAAAGGAGCCTGAGGAGTCACTAAGACACATAGGAGGAGACCCAGCAATGAGCCTAGAGGAGCATCCTGGAAGACATGGGGGCCACCAGTGTCCCATTCAGCGGGGGAACAGAGGAGGAAGACTGACACGAGGAGAAATTTTATACCTTCAAATGCTGACTTGAACAAAATAGAGAAGAAGATCAATGAATTGGACATGTGATTTAAAAAGCTAGAAAAAGAACAAATTTTAAAGCCCCAATTAAGTGCCAAATTTGAAAATCTGAAAATAAAAGGAGAAATTAGTAAAAGTACCATTAGATTTGGACATTAAAAGATTACAGATCACTTTGGGGAGAGCAATCTAGTGGCTGTTGAAGACCTTAGCTTACAAAGGCCAAGGCCTCCCACTGTATCCAGGACCATCTCCAGTGTCCTGATCTACATCTGGACCCAGATGGCTCTGGAGGGGAAAGTGAAGCAGGTGACCCTGCACAGTTCTTCCTCACTTAAATCCAATTCATTTGCATGTCATGGCATCACTTTTCTGATGTCATGGTTCTCTTTGAGAAGGAAAAATAAGCAACCTCTATGAATAAAGCTGACCTGGAATCGGTCAGTTGGAAAACTCTCTCCCTTTCTTCTCCTTTTCTTTCTTCCCTCCTTTCTTCCTTTTTTACTTCTCTTCCTCCTTTCTTTCCTCCCTCTCTCCTTCCCTTCTTCCACACAGAATATCATCCCCTCACGTACAGATGCTCTTAAAAGATATTGGGGTTTACTGGCTAAAGACCAGGCCTTGAACCAAAACCAACCTGATCTCACCAGAAAATCCCCATCTCCACCTCTGACCTCACCCCCCATTGATCTACGTCTCAATCTGATGTTCATTTACAGTAACTAATATTATCCCTTGGCTACTCTTGCACAAGTTTTGCCAGTTGCTCAAAGTCCTGAAGAGGTTTTTGTTGGGGGCGAGGAAGCTGATGTCCTTGTGGCAAGTTACTCCCCTAAAGTCCTCTCCTGGCCCCAGGAAATACACAGCAGCTGGCTGGGCTCTAGCCCACTGTGTCCCAGGGTCTGGAGATGACAAAGGCTCAGCTCTACCGTGTTCTTATATAAAAACCCAGATCTCCCAAGTCCATCTGACTACATGAGAGAAACCACAGTCCTCTGGACCCAGAAAGATGAAGCCCTCAGTGGGCTCCCTCATGCCGATCAGGTCACAAAGCCACAGAATTTGGGAGCTGGCAGTGACTTTATGGGCTGCCTCTATCTGCTCCATCCTGTAAGTGACCAAAAGCATAAAGAACAACTGGTCATTCAGCTTTTGCCTGAAGATATCCCCCCAAAACCTCTCGGGATTATGTAGGATTACTGGTTTTCTGCCAACAGAAACACAAGCCACACTCACTGAAGATTCTATCTACACCCCAGGCAGCCATCAAGACAGCAACTGATATGCAGACAGCACTTTAAAGAACGTTTGACCCCAGTGGCTCTCCTGGGAAAAGGGCCGGCCTTGAATTCTAGCTCTGCCACTGATTTAACCAGCTGTATAATCAGTCCAGTCCTGACCAGAGGGCTTCCTCCCCTGCAAAAAGGGGATAATAAAACTGCACTGCCCAAGTCACAAGAACAAGGAGGGATGGGAGCTGTCATAAACCATCAGAGGCGGCAATCAGCAGAGGGACTGCAGAACCCCAGGCGGAGCCCAGAACCCCAACGGGAGCCCGGGGCTCTTAGGCCTGGACTGAGAGGAGCCTGGGAAAGGGGAACAGATGGAGGATGAGCTCCTGACCACCTTGTCTACAAGGTCAAACATGTGGGGCTTCACTAGCTCCGGAAGAGGGAGGAGGTCCCCCCTGAGAGGAGCTTGATGAGCTGTGGGAATGGCTAGCAGCTCTGAAGCTGGGCTTTCCCCATCATTACCTGCCTAATCAGGACAATTACACTTTCCAATTGCTGGATCACCTGGCAGGAGCCGAAGCACAGGAGAGTAGGGCCGGAAAGGGGGAGGGGAGGGTGATTTCTTCTCTGTCCTCAATTTGAAGGGCCCTGTGGAGACCAAAATGCTTCTTGCAAAAGGTGCCTCTCCCCTTTTTCTCTCTCTGGAGGAATTTGCTTCTAACAAGGAGGAAGCTTCGGAAAGGCAGGCAGGAAGAAGGGAAGAGGGCCTTTGAAAACCTACAATGGGCAGGGAGGGGCCTGTGGTGGAGGGTCTCAGCCCTTGTTGCTGCACTAATGGCTGCCCCTCTGGTTTTTCTTGGATCCCAGCACTTAGCACAGTGCAGCAGGCACACAGTAGGCTCTTGATGAATGCACGCTGACCTGTTCTCAGGGCTATGAGGAAAATGCTTTGTGACCTTACAATGCTATGAAATTACTTCTCTATTAATCTCCCCACTTGTGTCAGTGACATAATTCAACAAACTTTTATTATCTTGACTCTCTGCAGGGCACTAGAACTGCAATGAAAGATGTAACTGCTCCTCACTGGGACCCTGGACTCCAACAGGTGAAGGAGCTAGGCATACAAACCAATGTGATACAAGGCAGAAAAGTCAGCCTCTGAACAAAGGCCGGAGAGTCGTTCCACAGTTATGAAAAGCTTCATTTTTTACTTTATATCCCCAGTGACTAACACACAGTAGTTGCTTAATAAATGTTGCCTGGAAAGCCTTTGAGATCCCTTCCAAATCACATTCTGTGAAAAGTCTTATTAAAATCCCCCCAAAAAAGAAAAATCTGGGGGTGGGGTAAAAAGAGGGTTTTGGCTTTGGGCTGTGGGAGAGGGGTGAGGAAAGGTGTCCTAGGGGGAGGGAGAACTGAAGGGAAAGGAGGAGCAGTGGGGATGAGGAATCCATTCCAGACAAGGGGCATATCATAAGCAAAATCAAGAATTTAAAGAGGGCCGATCAAAAATAGGAGGTTGTCCAGTTTAGCTGGAAAGTGAAGGCATGGGGAAGGAAACAGGAGAAAGGGCTGGAAAGTGGGCTGACCAGATCGTCAAGGTTGGAACAGGGGGAGTAACAGCATCCGGGTACTTTAAGAAAACAGAGGCAGCAGTGTGAAGGATGGATTAATGGGCATGGCCTGGAGCTGGGAAGACATTTACAAAGTGCTTTGCTCATACACAAGATCCTGAAGCAGGTAGTAAATTGTATAAGTGTAATCCCCACTTTGCAGATGACTAGTCCACAGTTACACAGGCCATCTTCCCCCATGCCCTCAAAAATACCCCAGCTATCCCCCCTTAGATTATAAACTCCTCAAGAGCAGAGTTGGATTTGGGGGCTGTCCTTTGTATCTCTCTGCCTAACCCAGAGTGTCTTGTATAACTCTGTCAAACTCAGGCTGTTGAATACTTAAAGCATCAAAGTTGGAACTCAAAAGCCAAGCTCAACTATATAGCACATTGCCTCTCAAGAAAAGCAGCCACAGCCCCATTTGATAAGAAAAATTCATTCTGGTGCTTACCAAAAGAAGCTATTTCTAAACCCTTAGAACAGGAATTTAATCTTAGCTCTCAAAGGGTTTAGGGACAGATTTCAGGAATCCCTTGGATAGGAGAAAAAAATACCTCTTTAATCAAAAGTACCCAACTGAAATTTACCATTCCCTTCAATTATATAAAAACATGGCCCTGAAATTTCATCCATAGGCCTCACCAGACTGACTGCCAAAGAGATCCATATCACAAAAGGGTAAGAAAGACCCTTTGCTCTGGAACAATCTCCCTGTTAGCCCTTTCAGCAGAGGACAAATGCTGGCTCGGAGGGTGAAGGGTTAATTCCAATTAAGAAGAAACACTGGCTCTCAGGCTGGTGTAGACCCGTTTTTCTTGGTTTGGAATTTCTAAAGCATCAAACTGACAATCACAATTTAGCCAGGTCTGTAAGAAACCAGCACATGGTCATGTATGCTAAAGAGTTCGAAGTGGCCCCATCCTTGTGGCCATTAAGGGAAATGCAACCAAGTATGGAAGAAGCTGGGGCCTTTCCAGGAAAACTTGGATGACAAAGAATGACATATTTCATGAACCTCTAGGGCTGATTTCAAGCCCCAGGGAAGGAAGGGACACTTTTACTTATTTTCTTACATTGTAGTTGTTCTGATTTTTGACCCCTCTTCTTCTTTCCCTTTAAAAAGCAATAAAGCAGATTTCAATGAGTCCAACTGAATACCCTTAAGAGCAGAAAGTAACACCTTCCACGATGTCCTTTTTCAACATTCAGGACAACTATATATTTCCCTGGCCCAACAGGGTGTCACACGGCAACCCATCATGAAGATGAAGCACATGAGCATGGTGCAAAGTATCGTCTTAAATACCTTGGTCATTAATAGTGCTCCACAGAGTCTCTTCCCTCTGCTCCAGAGAGATTAACACGGCTGCCTTTGCTGAGCAAAATAAAAATGTTATTTCAATTTGTGGCTCCTACTCTCCCGTGGATGACTATTTACTCCCTTCTGTTCCCTTCTGAAATATGGGTCCTTTCTTCACAAGGAAAGGAGGTGGCAGATGAACATGCCGGCAAATTCATTAATTTATAAATCAGGCTGGCATGAGACAATTAACCATTTCCAATAATCAATTGGACCAGAGGAATGATAAGCTCTCTGGCCCATGATGGATCTATGAAATGTGACCCATTTAAAATTACATCCAGTTCCCAAATAGGCCCAAGTGGTCATGATGGACTAATTAGCACCCCGATTAGCCATCCAAATTGATGCCCAAGGGGACAATCTGGCATGTGATGCCCTTTTCCTTCTGTCAAGTACTACTTACCCTTATGCAGCACTTGGTCAGCCTTATAACTTAAGGTTATTACTCAAGGCAGAGCCACGTTAAATAGTCATGTGGGGAAAAAATCCAAATGAAGTCCATGTGCACTTGGAGACCCCTGTTGCTAAGTCTAGCTCTTGCAGTCTCACAAAGTAGGCCTTTCCATTAAAACTCTACCTTTTCTTATGTCACATTCAGGTTAAATAAAAGCACCAAAGGCCTCTGAGGCCCTGAAGTACAAACGATACAGTGGAGTGGTCAAAGAAGGACCCAGGCTTGGAGGGAGAGAAGGATCAGAGAGCACTGACTCACTGTAAGAACGAAGGCTAGGTCATTGAGAGTCCTTTTAGCTCTAACATTCTGGGTCTCAAGAAATAAGAACATTGGGGCCCACTAGGTGGTGCAGTGGATAGAGCTTCAGCCCCGAAGTCAGGAGGACCTGAGTTCAAATCTGGTCTCAAACAAGTAACTCTTCCTAGCCGTGTGATCCTGGGCAAGTCACTTACCCCCAATTGCCTCAGGGAAAAAAAAAAGCTTTAAGTGCATACTGGGCACACTGATGTGTCAGGTGCCAGGGGAGGTACAAAGTTCAGACAGGATGTAGTTCCTACTTTCACAGAGGTATCATCTAATGTGTTCACATCTGTGGAGAGGTACAGCTACACAAGCAACTGTAAAACAAAAAAAATATTCAGAGGCAAGAGAGACGCAAATAAAATCATGAGGGTCAAAGGGTGAAATTTAATTACTTTTTTGGGAGTAGGGAAAATCACAGGAAGATTTCAAAGAAATGGCATTGGAAATACATTTTAAAGGAGGAGTCCTTGGATTTAAAATATGTGTGTGTATTAAAGCAGAAAATACATTTAAAATTTATATTTTATGTATATATATATTTGATAAATGCATTTCAACAGAATTGGTTTCCTATGTAATATTTATTCTATGCACTTTAAAACATGGTTCTGAGGGGTTCTCATAGATGGTTAAAGGGGCCCAAGAGACAAAAGAGATTAAGTACTCTTGCCTTAAGGGAGGGTGCTCGGAATGAGCTCTCCATGGGAGCAGGCTTCCAAGTCACGGAGCCTCACATTTCTCCCGTCAGTCTTGTGTGGCAGGTAGCATGCATGGGACCTTCATCTCAGAGATGAGGAAAAGGCCGCTCCCAGAGCTCTGTCCCAAGTCACACAGATATGACCGGCCTGGGATGGAACTCTGGGGATCCTGCCCTTTCCAATACAAGCCATTCTCACAAAAGCTCCAAGCCTGTGGTCCCAGGATCCAATGAAAACGACCCTCTGATTGCCTCGGCTCACTCTCCATTACCCACACAATGCCAGCCTCAAATAGGAGCAGTGTGAGTATGTGAGGGGGCACAAACACGGCCTGTCCTTCTCCCAGGGCCAAAGCCCTGTTCCAACCTTTAGCACCACAGCTTTGAGAGCCTCCGAGGGCGGAATTCCCACGGCCTTCCCAACCAGACTGTCCACCTGCCCCAAACAGCCCCCGAGGCAGCCCACGTCCTACCAGGGAGCCCGACTTCCCCAACAGGCAGGCGGCTTGTCCTGAGGAGAAAGATCGGGCTGGGGGCCGGCAGGCAATTCTAGCTGTTTACCGGACTCCCCTCCTTCTCCTAACGGGAGAAGCCGGGCCCTGGCTAGCCACATCCACACAGCTGATCTCCAAGGCAGGATGGACGGCCCACCGCGGCAGCCAACCCTTCCTTACCCTTTGCCTGTCCATTGACTCACCGCTTTTTTCAGAGGAATTCAGAGGAATAAGGTTCCTTGGTCTCTGAAGAGCAAGCCAAAGAGACTGTGCTGACAGATAGCCCTGGCCGATGGAAATGAAGGTGATGATGGCGATAACATTGGTAATAATAATAATACTAATAATAAATAATAACAGCCTAAGTCCTTCCTGACTTAGAAGCTTTATCCTTAGATCTTTATACACACACACACAGATAGATAGACAGAAATAGATACTCAGATTTTTATCTACCACAATGACCTATGCAGCCCTAGACAAGTCATTTGACCTTTCAGTGAGTGCCTAAGGACAGGCATCTGCAGGGCTAGAGGAAGATTCACACACCACTGAAACCCCAAGTCCACAACAAAAGTACATGGACAGTACTAAATAATAATCCCTTACCTGTATGCAAGACTGAGTACTTTCCAAACTCCTCCCCCCAGCCTGGTCCATTTTCTCATGTGATCCCCACAGGTTTTTAAATTATAAAAGGTATTTAAATGGTATTTATAAGTCCAATCTTTCCCCCAAAACAGGCTGACCACAGACCAACAAGCAGCCACCTATCATGGCTACCATCAGCTCCAGGTTCCCATCACAGGAGCTACCTGGTGAGAGCCCAAGCACTTCCGAGTTAATTAGCTTCTTCACTAGCCCTTGCTGAGGATGACCAAGTCCAGGGCCCTAAATAGCCAAGCCTCACATTTTTGTAGCTCTTGGAATATTGGCTTTACCACAGGCCCTGGGGGAGGTCTTGCAAGAAGCCCCGTTTTACTGAGGAGACCCCCAAGGCTGCATGGAATCCAGGTCTAAATCCTGCACCCTTTCCTCTTAGAGGATGCCCCAGCGTCTATCAGACCTAAGAGACTCCATTAGGGACAGGAGCAGCAGCCTGTGGGACCCACTCCCAGGTCTGCTGGACTCAGGGCACTCTATTTTTAGGTGGACGTTCACACAGGTCCTTCAGCCCAAATAAGCTGTTCATACTATACCAAGTTCCAAAGAAAATTCCCTTACAAATGGGTCCATTTCTTTGGTGACTCTGATCAGGACCTCTCTCAAGAGCTTCCTCCTTTCTTATCCCAGTTGGGGCTCAGCCTCTGGACTCTGACTTCTCCCCCAGAGGGGATCAGGGGCCAGTAGAGTGGTCCCCCAGGTTAATCAATGTTTAACAACTGAATTGCACTGGAACCAAGGGGCCTAGCTTGGCTAAGCACAACAGAGAGGAGAGGAAAGAAGGAGAGGATGACCACATCACACTATCTAAACCAGAAGTCCAGAATCATCTCAAATTTTCAAGCCCAGTCCTGGAGGCCTGGCCCCTCCTTTCTGGGCTAAGTCCAGCCAAATTAGTCACTCTTATCCTCTCCTTAATTTGCACCCTTTCCAGACGTGTAAAGCAATTGATTTTTCATAATCCCCACACCTCTTCTGCAACACTCCTGAAAATATCAGCCAAGAGACAAGAAAAATGTTAACATTTTCTAAAAAAAAATTTATTTTCCCCTCCCAGAATGTACTAACCAAATGTCTTTGCGTTTCTGCTGCCTGAATTGCTCAGAGATGGTCTAGTCCTCTCCTGAACCCGCTGGGCCCAAAAGCAGGAAGGAAACAGCTGGGGAAGATGGGCTGGGAGTTTCAGGGGACCTAAGGTCTAGGCCCAAGCCTGCTTAAAAAACCTCTCTGCACAGTCTGCATCGAGCCCTTTTCCTTCCCTAAATCTCAGCAACTTCATCTATAAAGGAAAGGCTGGACTCAATGATCTTTAAGGTTCTTTCCAGCTCTGAAATTCTTTAATTCTAGAATCTCCCCAGTCAACCCCCCTGTATACACCTTCAGCCAGACCTGGATCAATCTGATCCTAAGAGTCTGGTGTCCTCAGGCCTGACACCTGTTCACCACCTGTAGCCAACAAGCTGTAACCTTGCTTTCTTTCCCAACCTCAAAGCAAGCAGCCACTTATCTTTTTTCTAGTAAACTATCAGGGGGAAACGAGAGGAAATATCCCCTTCAAAAATATTTTAAAAACCCAGAGCACCTCAAACCCTATATACACACAACTGTGCGACTCCAGCACCCAGAGGTTCTTTCTTCAGGGACAGCATGTGTTCTAATGGGTCGTAGGTGACACGATTACTGGCTGTACCCCTTTCCTCCTCCCCCCAACTCTGAAAAACCAACCCAGAATTACTACTTGGGGAAACGGTCCCCAGATATCTGGGAAGATAGGAGATTTCAGCTTAGGGCTCTCCCTCAAGGTCAGGAACCTGTAGCTGACAGACAGACATGCACTAAACTTTTAAAGTTGACTTTCAATAGCATCCCCATCAAATCCTGGCCTTGGAGAGGTCACAGCTACCTCCCTCACAATTCATCCCCCTCCATAATTTCTCTGGCACAACGGAGGCAACACCGGACAGAGAAATGTCCATCCATAACATGGAGCTGGCCAGCCCAAGCCCAGGGCCTCTTCCATTTCAGAAATTCTACCTTCTAAGGCCCCTTGCAGCCTTAAGCTGTCTTCTGTTACCCAGAGCCAATTGGAGATGCTGACAAAGAGCTTTGGTGCGAAGACAGAAAGTAAGAAAGGAGAGAGCCAGGCAGGTGGCCAGCGAGCAGCCCAGCTCCCACCCCCAGCCTGGGAGTTCTCTCCACCCTGTTCCAATATGTTGTCCTGGCACGGAGCCTGTCTCTCTCTTTCCTCTGCTCTGGAGGGAGCCCCTCTCTCTTTAGACCTCTGCTGGGAGGGAAGCAGAGAGGAAGGGGAGGGGGCCCTGCAGGGAGAAGGGGGTCGAGACCCCATTAGCCTGTGCCGGGGCTGGTATTCTTCTGACTAAAGCTTCCATACCCTGACTCTGGTCAGAACACAGAACAACAGGTGTGGGCATCCTGGCCACAGAAAAGCATCCATGTCTCTGTGGGAGTGAGAGCTGCTCCTGCTCTGGGGCTTTCTCTCCAGACCACTACAAAGGAGACCTGCTCACCTGCTAAAGGGCCTAGAAGCTCCCAGGCTCTGCTGGCCCCCGAAGCCCTAATAGTTTCAATTCCCTGTGATTGATTCTGTAAATTGGGCCTAATGCAGTCAGAAGAAAATTGCTCTCAGCTGAAAACATTAAGCTTTGTCAATTACCCCCCAAACATGCTAAGGGGGTTTGTGTGGGTAAGTGTATGTGATATAAAGCCACATATATATAAATATGCACACATATATTTATATAATACACACACATATGCATATATAATATCTCTCTGTATGTATAGATGGTTTTATTTTTAGTACTTTCCAGCTCTCTGGTCTGTTACTGGGTATGTGTGTGGGGAGAGATCGAATCAGAGAGCAAAACCTCTAAATTCTGTCTTTTTTTTTGCCAAATGATGCTCCATATAATCAACTTGGAAGGATTACTGGCATTGGCCACTTACTGCCCTTAAGCTTACTTCTGTCAACCTCAAAGATCCCAACCAAAAACTATGTGAGTGTGTGACAAGAGAGAGAAACAGAGAGAGACAGAAACAGATACAGAGAGAACAGGAAGCCAAAAAACAAACAAAAAAAGAAGAAGCTGACTCTGGGAAGACTTTAAAATCTCTTCCTACACAGCTGCACATCTTGGGGCAGCTCTCACTGAGTCATATTGGAAGGGTCTTCAATTTCTAACCTAGAAAAGTTAACAAATGGGGTAGCAGTGAGCAGGTAGAGTCCTTTATTTCATCCCCAGCTCTAAGTACAATATATATTTAAAGGGGGAAAAAAAAGGTTTCCCATTTTCATCTTCCTAAAGGTGGGAGCCAAGTGTTTCACTCCAGTATGGATGATACTTTTCTTAGGTTTGTAATAACCTATTGCACTTATCAACTTTCCAGGAGATTTTAAAGCAAGCCCCTGTATGTCTAGCAAAGTGACTTGCATACTCACTACCATTTACTATTCTGGTAACTCCGGCACATAAAGGGGTAGAATGAGAGTTAAATAATTCCTCAAAGGAAAGAAAGTGGACTTAATTGACCATTTGGTCCCACCTCTCAGTTCCAATTCCCCTAACAAAACCAAAGAGCAAGACTGCTTTATGGGGCTTCCCCATGTGGACTCTGCATGTTCCCCTGGAACCAGGATCAATCGGGCAGAAGCCAAGACCAGAGGCAGGAAGGCTGCCCTGGTAGTAAGAAGCAGGAGGAATTGACTCATGTTGTCATCCCTCCCAAAGGGAACAACATTCAAGGGCTGAAGGTAATTCCACCTTTCACCAGGCCATCCTGGAAGCTCTGAGCCCCCAATACCTGGGGCTTTTTAAAAAGCAAAGGATATCATATGACTGAGATGACCTCTCTAGGGAAGGATGGAAATGTGATGAAGGACCGGGGTAAAATATGTTTGGCAAAAATTTTCTTAAATTCCCTTAAAAAGGGAACTGGACAGGATGGTGTATAAAGGAAAGAGGGATCATTCCTGTGGCCACAGAGGGTCTGGGCCAACGCCATTGATATTCATGCCCTGAATGTGGACTGGATGCTCCTCAACAAGCATTTACTTAGTACTCACTAGGTGCTATGCACTGGGATATAGTGAAAGGCCTAAAGGCAGCTCACATTCTCAGAGGGAAGCAGCAGCAGCAAAGGGTCCACAACATGCCGTGCATTACTGTCAAGTGCTTTTTACAAATATCCCATCCAACAACCCTGCATGTGGGTGCTCATATCATCCCTATTTTACAGATGGGAGAACTGAGGCAGAGAACAGATAAGCCCCAAGTCACACAGCTAGTGGCAGCTAGGCAGTGTGGTGGATAAAGCCCTTGAGTCAGAGGATCAGAGTTCAAATGTGATCTTGGACCCTGGGCAAGTCACTTCACCCTGCTTGCCTCAGTTTTCTCATCTGTAAAATGGGGAGCCCCTCCAGGATCTTTGTCAAAAAACCCCAAAATGGGCTCATGAAGAATCAGACCCAACTGAAACAGTTCAACCACAACAGCATACAGCTGCTAAGTGTTGGGAGCCCAGATTTGAATTTAGGTCTCCTTGGCTCCCTGTCCAGAGCTCTAATGGCTGCTCCATCAGCTGCCCCTTACAGGGTATATAAAGGAAGGTGGTTTCCAAGTATCCAGTATAAAAGGAAGGTGGTTTCCAAGGGAAGACCCCCTGGGGGGTGTGGGAGAGAAGGTACTGAGGAAACAGAGGAGAAAAAGAATATTGCGGGGGAAGGAGTTCAGCCATGAGGAGGTAACTGAGAGCCCCTGGAATTTGAGGGAGGGACGTGACTGGCCTGCTGGCACTGAGTGGGGCATGGGTCAGAAGGCCTGAGAGCCCAAAGGCCTGTGGCACGGGGGCCTCTGGGTGAGGGGCTCCAGACCACCAGAGGGGAGGATTTGGAGAAGAATGAGTCCGGTGTGGAGTTTATCGAGTTTGGGATGCCTATGGAACATTTGATTTGAAAGGTACAAAAGGCAGTTACAACTCAAGAGGGGCTAGGCCTGGATATAGAGACTGGAAAACTCTCCGCACAGAAATGACCGAAGCCACAGGAAGCCCTGAGAACCAAGGATAGGGCAGAGAAGGGAGCTCAGGACAAAACTTTAGGGGATGTCCATCATTAGTGGATGTGACCCAAAGAGCCAGCAAAACAGGAGACAGCAGAAAGCAACGAGAAAATCTCCAGGACAGTGTTAAATGCTGTTAAAAACAATGAGGTCTGAGGACGGATGGCCAGAGATTTGACATATCCACATGGATACAAGATCAAACATCAAATGCATTTAGGGTTGGAAGGTAGGGATGGAAGCTACACCCCATGACTTACTGGGCAAATGAGACAGAAGAGATTAAAGTGAAAGAAGGGGCTGGGGGCTGCCTGGACCCATCTCACACGGGGCCCAAGAAAACAGGCTGCTCCCTTCATGGGCAGAATCCCCACAGATCCAGGCCACTGGACCTGCAAAGTGGAGACAAGAGTTTCAGATTAGATGTGCACACCTCTGATTGGGGCCAAGAGTCAGTATTTCCACAACTAGAAAACTCACGGGAACCCAAGGAATATGTGAGAGAGAATGTGTGTGCACAGGGTAACGAAGAAGGTATCTGTAGGATGACGGCATCAGGAGCTCTCTGTGATTTCCCCAGACACCCAGATGTCATCGACTGGGAGGTAAGGGATGGAAAAGACCCATTAGCTCACCAAGATTGTACCATCTCTCCAGGCACAACCTTGTTTGCTCATGGCTCACTGTGCATATTGTGCCCAATTATATCAATTCTCCACACGATTAAGCCATAGTTAGGCAGGGCAGGTGGAAATCCCCAGGGAGGGGAACTCCTCCCACCTCCACCCCTTCCAAAAGTGCACTGTCATCCTCTTGCGTGCTTTGCTACAGTAAACTAAAGATTCAGGAAGGGTCTAAGTGCAAAGTAGCTTGAGGCTAGGAGCCAGACCCGCCTGGGGTCCTCAACCAGGATGGGTAGGTGGGGGTGGGGGAGGATTTAGATCATGGCTCCTCATAAACATGAACAGAGGTCTTAATGGGAAAGTCAAACTTCTGGCTCCTTTGTTCTGTCTTCCCAGAGTAAGAGGGAAGTAAAGGCAGAGGGCAGAACCTCTCCTCCAGGATATCAGATAAAATACTGAATCTGGAGACAGCTCTGCCACTTACTAATTTGTGCAGCCTTGAGCAAATCAATTCTTTAGTCATCAATTTCCTCATCTGTGAAATAAGGGAGGAGGGAGATGAACTAGAAAATCTTAAAATCCTCCTTAGTGCTAAAATCTGTTTTTCCAATGTCCACCCCAAATAACATTAAAATGATCTCTAGGCCACCCTGAGGCACAAGAAAATTGCATTAATCAGGTTCTCCGAGTCCATTTGGGGACAGAAAGATCTCAGTTGTTCCAAGCTTCTTGCTAGAAAATTCAGTTTCCTGAATATTGAAGAAAGAGCATCATGTGGTTTCCTTTTACTTCAAAGCATTAGACAGCAGGAGCAAGCCCAGTTCTTTGTATTTCTACCACAGACAAGGACACATCCCAGTCCCAGCCTTCCCCTCAAACCTACTATTCCCACAACACAAACTCCCTTTTCAAAGCTGCAAATGCCAGGGGCAGCTAGGAAGGTCTAGTTGGCAGAGTAAGAGACACAGAAGGCGAGATGGTGGGGGGAAGCAGAATAGGAAGCCCCCAAAGACCCTGGGAAATGGAGAGAGGGAGAAATATGCAAATGGAGAGTCGCCTCAAATCCCCAAACCCATTAATAAGGCCCTGAACAGAAGCAGCTGGTGTCTCATCGGAGGCAACTGGCCAGCTTTTCCAGAAGGGTGAAGGGAACAATTCAGGGAAAAGGAGAAAACCCGCATACGGTTCTCCCGGTCCAGCTCCCACCCCTTTGGAACGAGCCAGGTGTTTTTACAATGCACTAATAACAGCTGGAGGGAGACATGCGGGCTCCCAAGACCAGCAACAGGAGATGCCCTGAAGCTTGGGGGGTGGGGGACACCCCACTTCCATCTTCTCTCCTCGGCAGCCAAGTCTCAATTTGCTTTTTGTTTTATTGTTCATCTGAAGGGTGACCGCTGCAGCCCGGGCAGAGGGTCCCTTTGTACTGCCCCAGCAGCCAGCACCCGCAGGCTGGCTTGCCCCCCGTGGGCACTCCATAAATGGCTGAGGAGCAAATCAACGAAGAAATGAATTAATGAATTCCCAGGCTCTGCTGCTTCTCTCGCCAAGAAAAGCTTCCCATCCAGAAAGAAAAGCTTCAGATGGAGAAAACCAGAGGAGCAGGAAGGGGGCGGGGAGAGTCCCTAGCAGGTCTGGCTGGGGGATACGGCTCGGCCAAAGGAAGGTCATAAATACCTCTTTCCCTGAAGCTCCCCCATTAGTCTGGCTCAATAGGGCCCCTCACCCCAGGGGCTGCTAGATGAGGACCCTCCTAATTCCCAGTCCCAGGGAAACCCCGAAGACTCAGTCCGGGCAGAGCGAAGGGGTCGGGAGGGGGGGAGGTTAAAAAAAAATCCGCCTGGGTTTCCCACTTCCTCGCAGTCTCCTTACCCCCAGCCCCCTCGAGACTCAAAACAGATTTCAAATACGAGCCCGGGGGGGTGCACTGCGCATGCGCGCTCTCACGCTTCATTTCCCCCCCCCCCCCCATCTCCCTCCGCCGGTAACAGTTAGAACTCCCAAGTCCCAAGGCCGGAGCGCGAGATAACGGCCAATGGGGGGGGTGGGAGGTGAGTGGAGGAGGGGGGAGGGAAGGGAACTCCGCCCCTGCCTCCTCCGGGAATGACGTCAGCCCTCCTTTCCCCGCCCCTCCCCTCGCCCTCGCCCCCCAGCGGCGCGCGCGGCCTGGGGCGATTGCCCTGCTGCGGCTGCAGCGGGCAGTCGCCCACCGAAGGCCGGGATTTGGTGATTTCGTTTCAGGTTTTAGCTCCGGAAGGAAAAAGAGAAGGGCAGGAGAAAATCGACCGTGGGCAGGAGACCCACGGAGCCCATAAGTTGTATGAGCCGCACGCACGTCCTCCGTGTTCTCACCTTCCTGATGCAGGCGGGATCCCCGGGCGGGCGCCACGTGCAGAACGAGGGGGATCTGTCAGTCCATCCAGGCAGCGCGCCCCAGCCCTGCTCCGGAGGCGCCGGCTTCCGTAACGACCAGCCCGAGCCCCAAAATTACTAGTCAATCCATGCATTCCCTTTAGCAAGCATTTATTATGCACCTTCAGAGTACCTAAGACTAGCCAGAAGCCAAAAGCCAAAGGCCTCCGCCCTCTCCCAGGAACGGTTTTATTCGAGAACCCGCCCATCCCCGGGGGTGGGGCGGCAAAAACCAGATTTCCCTCTTGGCTTTAAGTTAGCCCCCTTCATCCTCTCCAACAAACTGGCACCCAGGCAGTAGTCTGCCTCAGAATTCTGAGCACGTGAAAGCTCACTCAAAACCCTGTGCCAGGGTCTCCCTGGTGGGACCCCTGCCAGGCTTTCCCCCTTTTCATCTTTTGCAGATCTCTCTGAAAATCTCGGTTCCTAGAGGGAGTCAAGGGCTAGTGCAGACTTTTTGGCTTCGCCCAAACGGAAAGGGCTTCAGGCTGGTGTCAATCACCGACACTCCTTCCCTCTCCCTCCAAGGGGACCTGAGATGGTGGGAAATGTTATGATTCCAAGTCCGAGTCTGTTTTCCCCAATACTAAGGAAGCTTAGCTACCTTCCAGCCCTAATTCTTTTTGTCATTCCCCTTTCTTCTTCTAACAACAGCACGGTGGGGAAAGAGATTTAGGGGGTGGCGGCAGTGTAAGGACATATCAAAAAGTCCCAAATTGTCTTAGTTCCTAAATCTTGGTTAAGAGCACACTCCCGAAACACACACCCCATCGAGACCAACCAGGCTTCCAGCATTTTCGGGCTGGGGTGGGGCAAGGGCTCTATCGTTTGGGCCCCCAACCCTTAGCTTGTCATCAGAGGAGGACTGTTAACTCCTTTGGTGCTCCGTTGTACCGACAGAGCTGAGCTAAAAACTGAGTGAGGGAAGGTTGACAGGGTGCTGGGGGAAATCAGAAGCTAAATCCCATTTGGGAAGAGGGGTGTGGTGAAAGGCAGGAGAGTAGGTGGGAGGGGGGCACAGAAAGAAGGGAGGGGGGGAATCCCATAGGAGGAAGGGGCTCGGGGCCAAAGAGAGCCCTCTGGTGCTCAGAGAAGAAGGGATGTCCATGATCTGACCAGCAACCAAGGCCGGCAGACCTGACTTAAAGAGGGAGGAAAAGGCTAGAGAAAGGTCCGCTGCCACTTTTGGGATCTCTGCATGGAAGGAGAGAAAGGAAGGCAGCAGACAGTAGGGCTCAGGAAGATAGAGTGCCGTGGGCTCCCCAGGTGCAGGAGAAATGGAAGAGACTTCTTGCTTTTAGCAAGCCCCTCAACAAGCATCCAAGAGTGTCTGGGTTCAGCCCTTGAAGCTATGAAGCTCCAGGACTTAGCCTATCTCGGCTTCCCCCACCCTTCGGCTCGATGCCCCGTAATTCAGTGGTGCATCTCTCTTTCCCCACCCCCACTAGTCCTCGGAATAGCCGTGGGTCTTCGCAGCCTTCAGCAGCCTGTCGTTCCTCCATCCTCACAGCCTTCCTTGGAGAAAACTGCCCCGGGACTCCACGGCCATCGCCTGCATACTCCGCTACACGAACCCCGGGTTCCCCTTCCTTTCCCCTTTGCTGCCCTCCCTGCCCCGCCCGCATCATTCCCGGGTGCGACCAACCCAAGCTCAACCCAGGCTCAGAGGCTTTCTGCCCAGCTTCCAGGACAATTATTTGGCTAGTGCTTCCCGGCGTATTCCCCCCTCCCCCAGGCATTAGACCTAGCCATCCTAGTCGGTTGCATCCCTCCTTTCCAACCACAATTTCAGAGCTCCACGCCACATCCCGCTTCCTAAGTGCAACGTTCAGAGGCCAGTCCTGTATGTCCCCACCCCCCTCTCGTCCCTGTGCAAAGCTGCCCTCCCCCCAACCCCGGCTATCCCCGCCGCCCCAGGCATTGTCCCAGTGCCTTCTCACCGGCTCCTCAGTGCAACGCCCCAGCTTCTATTCCCGAGCACAGCAGCCAGGGGCACCGGAGCATCCTTCCAGCTACACACAATGCCCGAGTGCGCCGGTGCATCACTCCCCGGATCCATCACACAATGCCAGTGTGCATCCCATCCCACACTACGGCGACTCCATTGCCCCCCCTTTCCCGCTTCCTCCGCCAACTGCCTCCACCTCCTCGATTGCCCCCTGCTCTCCAAGCCACCCCCCCCACCCCCCACCTGCCGGGCTTGGGTTGAAATTTTACCTGGTGGCTGGCTGGGCTGGGCTCCCCCGGCTCTTGCCCCCCTCACATCCTCGCAGGAAGAGGCGGCGGCGGCGTAGCATTTAATCCGTCTGGACCCGGCGCTCTCCCAGGCAAGCCAGCCCGAGCAGCAGAGCAGGCAGCGGGCGCGCGCTGGCCGGGGCTGGCAGGGATCGCGCGGGCGGGCGGCGCGAGGACAGACACTGCGGCTCGCGCTCTCCCAGCAGCTCCAGCTCCCCACAGCCGGTGATGTCATTCCATTCCAAGAGCCGCTGCCTCTGCCGTCGCCGCCGCCGCCGCCGCCGCCGCCGCCGCCGCCGGCCAGGAGCTGAGGGGGGGGGGGGCGAGAGGGAGGGCTCGCGCGGCTCCGGGGAGGGGGGAGAGAAGGAGCCCAGTACTGGGAGGAGCCGGGCCGTCCCTGCGTCACCGCGCAACACTCGCCGCCCACCCTCCCTCCTCCCCTGTCCCCAAGCTGCTAGCCAATGGGAATAGCGGGATTATGTCACGTGGTGACTAAAGGACCGAATTGTGAGTTAAAGGGCTCAGAAGCACGTGGTGCTCTCTAGAGCAGGGGCTTTGGGAGCACGTGGTGATCCCAGTGGCAGTAGCGCGAGAGAGGGCCTGTTAAAGGAACCATCGAAGCTCCAATATTCTCAGGCTTGGGCCTCGTTTCACACCATTGTAAGTGATTTTCTTGGAACCGGCTTTTTTCTCTCCCGTTTTGGCTGTTTTCAGCCATAAAAAAAAATACAAAAGCAATTACACCTAGCTATGTAGCACTGTGCACGATACGGGGTTTGCAAAAACCATACACTTCTGTCCACACTTCCTACCCCCCAGGATTTTTGTGAGGAGAGTATGCGGTAAATCTCGAGATGCTAACAGAAATGGAATTGTTCGTACAAAGCGTGTAATCAGACTTTCTACTGAAGCCCTACTCCAATGCTTCATTGTGATGTGGAGGTGGCCCATGCTAGTCAGCTAGCGTCTCCCAGATTCATTCATGGTCATTTCTGATGGCAGGCTGAGGTGATCAGCTTAAGCCTGGTTCCCCAGGCGGGCTGCACACTCAGGTTATGGGCTCATTGTCCCTGGCAGCCTAAGAAAGAAAATCAAAAGGTGGCGCCCAGTGTTGGGGTAATGGTAAGGGGGGGGAGAAAGAGGGGGCAGAAAAGGAGTGAGGAAGCACGGAGATTCACAGAGCTTCTCTAAATGTGAGCTCTTCATTGAACAATGATAGAAATTAAACTAGAAGGTATAAGGAAATTACGAATAAATGAAGATACAAGGGTAAAAATATGATGACCCTTGACCTCAAATGAGTAAATACATGATAATGTTCACAAATACTTCATAATTACGATCACTTGTTATGGTATGGGTATAGTGCTCTAGGTTAGGGTTTTCAAGGTGCCTTCACTGTATGATCTCTGTTGACTTTCATGATAATGCCCTTGATGCAGGTATTATGAACCTTTTTCCCATTTCACAGATGAAGAAACTGAGTTTCAGAGAGGTTAATTTCTTGTCCAAGGTTATTCAGTTACTTCTCAGAAGTGAGATTTGGAAGTGGGTGTCCCCCATTCCAAGCCCATTGCTCTATCCACTATAACCAAAGGGATCAACTAAGAACAGAAATGAAAAGTTCCAAACAGGGTCACATTGAAAGCAAGGACTGTTTTGTTTTTTGGGGTTTTTTTATCTTTTCCTAAGCATGTAGAACAGTTCTGGCACATAATAAGAGCTTAATAAATGTTTGTTGACTGATTGGTGAGCATCAAGCAAACACACACAAACTGAAATTGACTATTTAGGAACAGAAAAAAAATGAATAGTTATTGACATGGGAGTCACTTCAGAATCAATTCACTATATGTAGTCAGTTAAAGCTAGTTGTGAATCTGAAGAAAAGATGATAATGGTGGGAAGATTGATGATAATGCTGATGCTGGAGAATGAGGAGAAGTACAATGGGGCTGTCTGCAGTACAGGATCCAATTATAATAGCTTCAACCTGAGCTATTCAAATAAAATGTTGACACTGGAAAATAAGAAATGGGAAAAGGTCGTATTGACTTTGATAATTACCATTTCCACAGAAGTTTGAAGAAGAAGTTCATATAAATTGATGAGAGGCTTTTGGCATCATGGATAGAGAGCTGGTCTCTGAGTCAAGAAAACCTGGGTTCAAGTTTCCTTTCCAGCACATTACTGACTGTATGACCTTGGACAAAGTCAGTCAACCTCTCAGTTAACTCTCCAAGAATATGTTTAAAAAGGGTCGTGATCTGCATCGAAGAATAAAATTTCCGTACCCAGAGTCTCTCTAGATCCATGAATATCCAGGTTCAGCCGGTCTGTTAAATAAGAAAGCCAAAAGAGGCTTTAGATTGTCTTAGACAGAAAACACTAGATTTCCTTGCCAATGGATGCCAAGGTCATCATTAGTTTACAGTACAAACACATTTGTAAAACATTTTGGAAGATGATAAGAAAAGTTTATGAGTCAGAAAAACTTCATATAAAATAGTGAAATGCAACCTAGGCAAAAACACATTTGTAGAAAACTTGGCAAGAGGCACAATTGAGCCAAATCATTCCAAGAGCATTTATGGATGAAACTGGAAGGCAAACAACAAATAAATGATAAATGGGAACAGATTTGTCATTGTTTCTATGATGAATCTATTTTCATCATTATTGAGAGCAAAACCAACATATTTAGACTTTAATGTACACCTTTTGTGCTATATGACAAAAATTAAATGGTAATTGAGAAGATGCAGTTGGTAAAAAAAAA
>JAJPUD010010021.1:12519-23222 GCA_023553655.1 Myrmecobius fasciatus
TTTTTTTAAAGTCAAGAAATAATTTCTTGGCAATTTAATAATTTTATTAATAATGCCAGCTTTTTAATAAAGTATGATCATTTGAAACTCTCTCTTAGAAAACACCACTCACAGCAGTGGGTTTACAATTTATATATGGATGGAAGTTTAGATGACTTGGAGTGGTGATCAATTCTGGCTTGTTAATAATTAATTAGAAAAGGATTATTAAAATGAAAGGGTGGGGTATATTGCAGTGAGGGTCTTGAGGCATGTGACTTGGATCACGCATATATTGGTCAAAAAGATATATCATATGTATATTTCCACATCACCTGTCTGACAAAAGAAAGAATCCACATTTCTTTAGATCTATCTGAACAAATACTACAAGCAGGAATGGATTCATTAGGCTAAAGTTGTAATTTCTTTTGATGTGTTGATTAGATCTTGACGGTTATATCTTTGAGAGAAATTTCCAACATTTGTTGATTTCTAGATGAGGAAGGAGAAAAGAAGGAAAACTTCCTCCTAACACAGTAATAAGTTATGAAATACAAAAGAGAAATACTCATTTCGCAGATATGTTAACTGGATTAATCTCAACAATAATTCTTCAAAGTAGGTGCTATTTTCATCTCTATTAAATGTATGAGGAAACTGAGGAAAAGAGAAGTTAAGTGACTTGTTGTGAGTGACACAGTTAATCATTTTGTAAGCAGAATTCAAGCTTTGCTTATCCTAAGTCTAAGTCCATTTATTCTCTCCACTGTGTCAACTAAATGCCTATAAATGCCTTAATTTCCACGTGAAAAATGAAGAGAAAAAAGTCCTTATGATCTAAAAGAGATTGCAATTTGGAGGATAGCAATAAATCAATCAATATGATGACATTAACAATTTACTATGGGTCAGACTCTGTGCTAGATAGAGGAGACATAGGGGTCAAGAATGTGTCATCTATACATATGGAATATATATTCTAAAAATGCTATGCACATCTGACTTGATTAAATTAATCATTGTCATTTTAATTATTCTTTTTTCTTTTTTTACTGAAATTTATTCCCAGTGGTTTTTTCCTTTTTTTTTATTAAAATTTATTCCCAAAATAATTTTTCCCACTGTGAAATTGCCATTATTTTCATTTGAAATTTTTCCATACTTTGAAATCTGATTTACAACTGATCAAGCAAAAACAAAAACAAAATAATGCATTTATTTTATATGAGTTAGTCAAATTATTATCGATGCTTTGACAAAAATAGTATTTCTTGTGTTTGCATTATATAGGCATAATTAATTGTGTTGAGACATACAAAAGCAAAACTGGTAATTTAAGTGATCCAGTTCTTCACTGCTAATGACAATCTTTTTTTTTTTTTTTACAATAAAGAATATAACAGTGATTTGTTAAATTTCTTGGGACATTCTAGTATAACTAATGCCAATTTTCCTTTCATTATTTCAAACATTTTTAAAAGACTTATTTTTATCTCCAATATGAGGACTTAACCACTCACATTTATCAGCTCCAAATATGTATAGCATAAGGCATTATAATGACATAAAATGGTCTGAATAATTAATTTTGAGCTTCCTACATTATATGATTCAACATCTGGCAAATTTACAAGAGAAAAACATTAGAATTTTTATGAGATGTAGTCTCCATTCATTCAGTATAGTATAACTGATGTTCATGATCTACATATACTGAAATATTTGTCATGCTAATCTGTTCCCAAGCCATATCTTCAATAAATATTAGCACAAAACAACAACAAAGTTTCTTTATTAATTAGTCAAAGATGCATTGATAAATATATTTACACAATACATGTAAGCAGCTATATTGCAATTTGTGTAGCTGCCAGATTAGTTCAATGTGGCTTAGTGTATAATATGAAGTACCCAGGATGACGACAACTAATTGATGTTTTGTTAAAAAAGACATGGTTTAGAAAGTTTGTTAATTTTACCTTTTTAATTCTGTGGTACTAATTACACTAATGAAAAAAGGTCATTTGACATACTATCTACAGAACTAGTTGAAGTAGGAAAAAAATGTCTTACCCCTTTCTCCACTCAATGTGAAAACAAACAACTATATGTAAAGTGGAAATACAAAACACTCTATGAAAAGAGCTGGGTTTGAACCTCAGCTTAGCTACTTGCTACTTGTGTAATGCTGTCTAAATGTCTGTTGAAATTTTATCTTATTTTAGTCCCCTGACAACTCAATCAATATTATAAGTATATAAGGAGTTAGCATAATGTAACAAATAAGAAAATAAATTAAGAATTATGAATTCCAAGTGGAATGTAATAGTACTTGAATAAAATTGCAGCTGAAAATAATCACAAACAGATCTAAAGATGCTAAATTAGGAGTAGCTAGTTAGGCTATAATAATGCTGCCTTTGAATAAACTCCATACACAGATTGTAAAACTAGAGCTAAATGGGATAGAAATGAGCAAACTATGAACTCATGCCCCTGCTAAAGGGAGAATCATTTACTGTAAATTTGTGAATCTCTAATGTAGAAAAATATTAAATATTTTACCTTTTCTTGTAATCCTTTAGTTTAAAAAAACTAAATTTTAACATTATATACCTGAAAAGAAGATCTGGATCAATTTGACAAGAAAAATTATAGAACCAAGAAATACATTTCTCATGGATTTCAAAGAATCCATATACACTATATACTTATGGTGAAAGTAGAGGATAATTTACCTCTCAACATATGTGCCCAGTCCTTGAAAGACTAAATGTCATAGATTTAGAGTTAAAATAGATCAGTTTTTACACCCTATATTTTAATAATGAGGAAACTGAAGATACAAAAGATGTAAGGCTGTAAATCAAGCTATATAACAATTGGCAGTCAAAATGTGAACCCAGATTCTCTGAATTCCATTCATCATTTTTCCACTACACAACAATGTCTCCAAACATTAACCTAATAATTCTATATATGATTGATACATTTATGAATTAGCATATTTTCTTCTTATTAGATTCCTTTTAGGCTCAGATATTTCACTTAAAATTATTTTTTTCTAGAGCACACTTTTTCCATTTTTAGCAACATTTACCATTCAGAACCACAGTTATGTAGGGGAAATTTATCTATTGAAACTTGAGGATAGCCAAATAAATCTTCACTTCATCAAAACATCTCTGAGACAATACTTTTAACTCTTATCCATGATAAATACATTCAATTCAAGGAGGCTTTTTAAATCCAAATGCTCACCTTTCAAATCATCTTCCCTATATTAATGTTCATAATTTTGACTTCCTGCATCCTTACCATTCTTTAACCACCACCCAAAAAACAAAACAAAACAAAAAAAAATGAGTCATCACTGTAGTGAAGATGAATACTCATTTTAGGCCATCCTGTACTTCCTTTCATGAAGGATACACTTCTTTCATATGGTTCATTGAGACAAATGAATATCCCAAAATTGAAAGCTAAAGGACAGGCCTAAGGCTTTGAATATTATCCCATTAATCTTACTTGTGATGAAATATTTTCATCAAATGAAAACTCATATCTCGAAAAAGCATAATTTAGGGATATCCTTTAGGGAAGAAAGGTAGAAAGGAAGAAAAAAGGAATGAAGGAAAGAAGTAAGAAAAGAAGGAATGAGGGAGGGAAGGAAGGAAGGAGAAATGACGATTCTGGAGAGCAATTTGGAACTATGTCCAAAGGACAATAAAACTGTGCATACCCTTTGGCCTAGCGGTACCACTATGAGGTCTGTATCCCAAAGAAATCATACAGGATGGAAAAGAACCCACATGTGCAAAAATGTAGCAGTTCTTTTTGTGGTGGCAAAGAAATGGAATGTCAGTAGATGCCCATCAATTGGAGAATGGCTGAATAAGTTGAGGTATATGAAAGTAATGGAATATTATTGTTCTATAAAAAATGATGAACAAGATAATTTTAGAAAGGCTGGAAAGATTTGCATGAATTGATTCTGAGTAAAGCAAGCAGGACCAGGAATGCATTGTGCACAATAACAGCAAGATTGTGGGATGATCAACTATGAAAGACGTGATTCTTCTCAGTGTTTCAGTGATCCAAGGCAATCCCAATAAACTCTGGATAGAAAACACCATTGGCATCCAGAAAAAAGAGCGATGGGGATTGAATGTAAATCAATACATGGTATTTTCATTCCATTTTTGTTTTATTTTTCCTTTCATGATTTTTCCCTTTTGTTCTGATTTTTCTCTCCTAGCATGATTCATAAAGAAATGTGTATTTAAGAAGTTAATATACATGTATAACAATAAAAAATAAATTGTTTTGGAACCGTTAAATTTTAAAAAATTAAAAATGTAAGCTGTTAACAATTAGCCAGTTTCTAACAATGAATATCTTTTTTAAAAGAATGTTTGAAGAATGTGCCCCATATAGATGAAAATTCATGAGCATTTGTTCAGTGTTAAATATGAATCATATACTCATCTTCACATTGTGAGTGTACTTCAATCAAAAATTGAATTCTAATTTTATTTTCATAAGCTAAGTTCTTAAAGCTTCCACTGACTATTCAAATTTAACATAGCTAGAATTTGTTGAACCTGGGATGGAAACCTCGCCTTCCTGACTCACATCAAATTTCCTATCCACTATAGAACATTTTTGGATTAAAATTTCAAATTCGTACTGGTGCTCATGGAACAATATTATTCAAAAAGGGTTTTAGTCCCTTACTCCACAAATATACACTCCATGTTGCCTTAACACATTTAATACCATGTAATTTTTTTTATTCTAGCATGAATAACACTCTAAATGTTGTTGTTGTTGTTTGTTTGTTTCTACTCTATTTCATGTTGTCTTTACTGAGATCTACTGTTCCATGAAGGCAAGTACAAGACTCTCCTTAATTTTTATCTCTTCTAGAACCTGACACTCACTTGTAATTAGTAGGCAAATTGAATGGAAGTACAAGCTACTAGTGAATGAAACATGGTCATTAATTTTAGGAAAGTTTTAAGGCAATTTTCTTTCACTCACGTAAATAGCCTATTTATTATTGGCTATTTTATATAACTCAGCCCATTAGGTGCTGTGTTCAGCAATATAGCATTATAAAATCATGTGTATTTTTCAGGGGTCTAAAACTTAATACAGGACAACTAAATTCAAGTAATTTATTAAGGGAGTATCAATTTCAATGCATTCATGATGCTGCATAGTGGGGATATAAAAATCAAAAGTAACACAATCTCAGCCATTAAAACTGAAAAATCAAATATGTTTAAGTACCTACTGTGTGCTAGGAACTCTGCTAAGGGTTGCAGAACTAAAAAAGAATGCAAATGATATTCTCTGCTATCAAAGAATTTATAATCTAATGAGATAGAAAACACACAAATAATTATATACAAACATATGCTTCTTTGTCTCTATCTCTATCACTTTTTTTGTCTGTCTGCCTCTGTGTGTGTGTATCTGTCTGTCTGTCTCTGTTTCTTTGTCTGTTTCTCTCACTGTCTCTCCATGTGTCTGTCTGCCTCTGTCTGTCTCTCAAGATAATATGATAATTAGGAAGTAATAGGTAATAGTAACCTGGGGGAATGACACTAGAGTTGGGCAAGGCATCCAATAAAAGTAGAAATTTTAGATGGAACTAAAGAAAGTCTAGAGAAGTTGGTCATTGGAGCAGAGGAGAGGAAATATTCCAAGCATGAAGTGTAATCAGAGAAAATGCGCAAGAACCAAGAGTTGAAATGCCTTGCTCATCAAACAGATAAGAGACCATTGTCATTGGACTAAAGAGAATATCTTGGGGAGGAGGGTATAGGAAGATAGAATGTAGCAGAGTCTAGTTATGAAGTCCTTTGATTGCTAACTATGATATTCTTATATTTAATCCTAGAGGCAATAGGAAGCCACTGAAATTTATTGAATATAGGGTTTAATATGATCAGACCCCAACTTCAAGAAAATTACTTTAGTGGCTTAATGAAGAATAGATTGGTATAGGAAAAGACTTGAGTGGTAGATCGACTAGCTGGCTATTGAAAATAATGCAAGCATGATGTGATAAAGACCTGCATTGGAATGAGACAAAAGAAAATATAGGGAATACAAGAGATATATTGCAAATGTGAAATAATAGGCCTTCACAGCAGATTGTTTGAAAGGGTAAGAATGAGGAATCCAGGATGACTCCTAGTGACTAGGAGGGATTATTAAGATGATGTTTCCACCTACAGTAATAGGCAGAAAAGTTAGAAAAGGGAGAGGAAGCATATTTAAGTGGAAAAATGAACTCTATTTTGGACATTCTGGTTTTATTTTAATATTTCTACTGTCAATCCTATTTTAGATGTCTAAAAGGTATTGGGAAATGTAAGATTGCTGGTTAACAGAGTAATTGGGACATGATAAAGTGATTTTAGGATCATCAGAATAAATAAGTCCAAGAGAGTTGAGAAGTTCAGCAAGTGAACTCTGTCTCTCTATGTGTCTTTCTCTGTCTCTATCTCTGTCTCTCTTCCTCTTTCCTTCTCAAGATGATATGATACATAGAAAGTCATAGGTAATAGTAAATTGAAAAGCTAATTAAAAGATAGAACTTATTTCCCTCTAAGTAAGAAGAGATCCCAGGACTGAACTTTAAGAGACACCTATAAAAATTATACTGGATTCCATGAAAAGTATAACAATTTTTTAAAATTTTTTTATTAAAACAAAGTAAATGGCTACATTAACATATGTTTTTTCTTGTGAATATTCTCCTTATTTATAAATGTTATTACATATGTTAGTGATAAGAGAATAAATAACCATTTATCTTGAGTCATATATCTAAGATTTTGTATGTTTTGAATTAAAATTTATAATCTTTCTGTGTTACTTTTATATGTGTGGTAGAGTGGGCAGAAACTGCAGGAAACAGTAGTAACATATATTTCAAGAACTTCGAGAAGAATGTATAATCCTATTGAAAATTGCTTAATCATATTTATTATAATTATAAAATGTATTTTTGTTTTTTTAATGCTATGTGGGTGAATTCTATGTAAATGAGAAGCAATAGGGAAGGAGGGAATTTTTTTATCCAATATTCTGCTGTAGTAATATTAACTCCTTAATACATAAACTCTAGCTTCATATTCTATCATGACGTGTTTTGTTAAGGGAGGATTAGATTATTTAAAAAAATTACATTTCTTGGGAAATTAAAAATGCATTACTTCTTTTGGAAAATGATAGTGTATTAATGGAAGCAATAATTATATTAATATTAATGTTTATATTATGTATATACATATATATATTAATTATATGAATTGTATTAATATTAGACAATTTTTAAAGAACTTTGTGAAATATGCTTATTTTGAATCTTGAGGTTTGCTTTAAAAATGAAAACTTTGGAATTTATTAGAAATCATAAATGCAATGTACTTTAGTCAGCTTTTAATGAATATCCACCTGAAATAAATAAAAGAAGGCTAATTTCAACTTGAATTTTTTTTTTACAGTAGTGAAACAACACACAGAGAGGGAAATGTTCCTGTACAATGTTTCAATATTTTTCATGTTCCATCTGTTTGCATATGCAACATATACCATATTTTCCCCTTTTTAATAAATTGCACAGAGAGGGTGGGAAAAGGAAAAGCACTAAGGGAGCAGGTCTAAAATGGGTAAAGCATATCTGCATAAATACAAAAAGCCACATGCTGCTTCTCCTGTGCTTTGCACATGTTATTTCAAAATGGAATCTTTTTAAAAATCAATGGGAGCTCATTTTCATATTAATAGTAACATTTTGCATTTATACAGTACTTTTCCTCCAAAGAAAGCCAAAGCACTTAACAATGAAAAATCTCAGTTATCAGCCATAACAAACTTGTGGGGAAGGAATGATTAACAGAAAAGTCAATTTAAAATAGGAAGTTATTTGAATTCATACCCCTTTTATCAGGGATAGGAACAAATTTATCACCATTCCCTTAAGGTTTATAACCTTCAACTTCTTTACTGCAGAAGATAAGGGTGAATTCCACAGCTGAAGATCCTATGGACAAAAAATATGTATGGGAAATGCAAAACAACAATATACCTCTTAAGACTGTCTGTAGGCAGTTGATAAAAATGACTACACATAGCATGACAAGCATGGCTAAGATGGTTCTCTAGGTAGCAAATCTCAAGATTGAGAAAAAGGCGCTGAATCCATTTTGATCAGGAAGAAAGAATAGAAAATGTACTGATAACATGCATACAAACAAAAAAGAGATCTTTTTTATTGTCATAGTTTATATAGCCATTCTTTTCCTTTACATAGATGAGAAAAATTAAAATGCAATGAGGTTCTCCATTAATACATTTGTATCTGACTATAATCAGATTTTTTCTTAACATTTTCTAATGGATTAAATTTTAACCACTCATTTATGTGAAAATAAAAAAAATTGTAAATGATAAAAATTACTTTTTGATGCAAGAAATTTACTTTTCTCCCAACTTTTCATTAATTCTATGTTTACTATCCCCTGTAAATAAGGTACAACATCAACCCAATTTTATCCAAATCAGGAAGTATTCATTTGATGGTAAGATTACTTTTATTTAAGGTAATTTTTTTCAATAAAGCATATATTAAAAAAATTTAACAATGGTCTTGGAATACATTCTTTATAAATTCACAAAACATCTGCATTTTCAGAGGATTGAGTAAACAACTAAGATCGCATATATCTTTTTTTTTATTAAAATCTTTTTGTTTACAGTACACACGAGTGATTTTTCTACATTGACCTATGCAAAACTTTTTTTTTTGTTCCAAGCTTTTCCCCTCCTCCCATCACCCCCACCCCTAGATGACAGGTAATCTAATACATGCTAAATATGTTAACTTATATGACAAATCCAATATATGTGTACATATCTATACATTTATTTTACTGCACAAGAAACATCAGATCTAGAGAGAAAATAAAACCTAAGAAGGAAAACAAAATGCAAGGAAATATTCACAGAAAGCATTAAAATGCTATTTTCTGGTTCCCTCTCAGTTCCCTCAGGTCTCTCTCTGGATGTAAATGACTATCTTCATTGCTGAACAATAGGAACTGGTTTGAAACACATC
This sequence comes from Myrmecobius fasciatus, assembly GCA_023553655.1. Lineage (NCBI taxonomy): Eukaryota > Metazoa > Chordata > Mammalia > Dasyuromorphia > Myrmecobiidae > Myrmecobius > Myrmecobius fasciatus. The sequence goes on from JAJPUD010010021.1 coordinate 21,638, forward strand.
ATTGTTGAAGAGAACCACGTCCATCAGAATTGATCATCGTATAGTCTTGTTGCTGTGTATAATGATCTCCTGGTTCTGCTGATTTCACTCAGCATCAGGTCATGCAAGTTTCTCCAGGCCTCTCGGAAATCATCCTGTTGGTCGTTTCTTACATAACAATAATATTCCATAACATTCATATACCATAATTTATTCAGCCATTCTCCAATTGATGGGCATCCTTTCAGTTTCCAGTTTCTTGCCACTACAAAAAGGGCAGCCACAAACATTTTTGCACATGTGGGTACCTTTCCTTCCTTTAAGATTTCTTTGGGATATAGACCTAGTAAAAACATTGCTGGGTCAAATGGTATGCAGAGTTTGATAACTTTTTGAGCATAGTTCCAGGTTGCTCTCCAGAATGGTTGGATCCATTCACAGTTCCATCAACAATGTATCGGTGTCCCAGTTTTCCCACATCCTCTCCAACATTCATCATTATCTTTTCCTGTCATCTTAGGCAATAAGATCTCATATATCACAAGAAAAAAAAAGAAAAGAAATTTATGTGTTATCTACAGCACTTTAAAACTTTCATTTGATGCTACACTACTTATAGTTTTGCCCCTTTTAAAAGCATTTTTCATTACCTTCCATTTGCTACCTCACATTCACTTATCAACTTATTAAAAAGAAATTTATTAATCTTTTTATTTTAAAATGATTTTTAAATTTAGTCCTTCCCTAATGCTCCTTTCTTACTCAGAAGGCAAATGATATGTTATCATTATACGTGTGAATTCATGCAAAACACATTTACATATTAAGCATATTGGAAAAAAAAATGAACAATAAAGAAAATTATAGTTTTATTTGCACTTTGTGATGATCAGCTATTACCCATGGGTATCACCTCAATTTGTGATTCTTTGTCAACACAAAAGAAATTGCTATAAATATTTTTGTATTTATACATCCTTTTCCTTTTTCTTTGAACTCTTTGAGAAAGAAATCTGGTAATCTAATGCTAGGCCAAAGTATATAAACAATTTTGTAGCTCTTTTAGCATAGTTAAAAATTACTCTCTAGAATGATTACACTAGCTCACAAGTCTACCAACACTGCACTAGTATCCAAAATTTCTCTCATTTTTTCCAGGATTTTTCATTTCTGATAGCTGTATGGTTGAACTTCAGAGCTGTTTTAAATTAATTTTTTTTAAGCAATAGTGATTTAGAATATTTTACATGATTATAAATCATTTTTATTTATTCTGAAAACTACTCATTCACATCCTTTAAAAAGTGTTAATTGGGGATTGGCTTTAAATTTTTTTTAATATATAAATTTGACTAATTATCTGTCTGTCTCTATATCTGCATTTATATTTATCTATATATGAGAAAATAGGTGTTTATCAGAGAAATATCTCTCTGATAAAAAAATCTATGATGTTACTTAATTGCCTATTGAACCTTTGAACAGGTCAGTTTCCTTATTATTTCTTTGACATATCTGTTTTTGATTTGGCTTTGTCTGAATATGATTGCTAATCCTGCCTTTTTATTTTCGTCTTCAAAATTTCTGCCTCTTTTAATTTTCCCTC
>JAJPUD010010021.1:33222-67129 GCA_023553655.1 Myrmecobius fasciatus
GGGGAAAAGCTTGGGGAAAAAAAGTTTTTTGCAAAGGTCAATGTAGAAAAATCACTCATATGTTTTGTAAATAAAAAGGTTTATAAAAAATAAAATTTTAATAGTATTTTATTTTTCTAATCATCCTTAAAGATAGTTTTTAGCATTCCTTTTTGTGAAGTTTTGAGTTGCAATTTTCCCCCTTCCTCCCTGTCCCCAAAATAGCAAATAATCTGATATTAGTGATACATGTACAATATCTTTTTGACATATTTCCTTATTAGTCATGTTGGGAAAAAAAGAGGGAAAAACCACAAGGAAGAAACAACAAAACAATAAAAACAGCATTTAGTCTCCAGTTTTTTCTCTTAATGTAGATAACATTTTCCATCCCAAGTCTATTGGAAATGTCTTGGATCACTCTATTGCTGAGAAAGCTAAGTATGCTATACTAGATTATTACATTATCTTATTGTTATTATGTACAATGTTCTCCTGGTTCTACTCACTTCACTCAGCATGAATTCATGTAACTCAAAGCTTTTCTGAAATCAGTCTTCTCAGCATTTGTTATAGAACAAGAGCATTCCATTTCATTCACACACCATAACTTACTCAGTGATTCCTAAGTTGATGGACAGCAACTTAATTTCCAATTCCTTGCCACCACAAAAAAAGCTACTACAAACATTTTTTTCACATGTAGAAATTTTTTTTTCCTATATGATCTCTTTCAGATATAGACCCAGTAATGACATTTCTGAATCAAAGTATATGCATAGTTTTACATTCCTTGGGGCATTTATAGTTCCAAAATTGTTCTCCAAAATAGTTGGATCAGGGTCACAACTCCAGTAACAACGTGTTAGTGTTCTATCAATATTTGTCACCATTTCTTGTCATCCTAGTCAATCTTATATTTCTTTCTTAAGAAACATTCTTTAAACTAAAATTACTGTGCCTCTCACTGATTGACACAAAATAGGTGCCAGGCAAAGGCCAATTTGTCATTGTTTGGGCATTAATTGGATCAGAGGGAAGGTAAGTAGTAATTGTGTCAATTTTGGGCAGAAATCTGAAAATTTTCTTCTCCAAGACATTTTTTTACTATGTAAGAGGCCATTCTCTGCCTTATTTCTTTCTAATTACATTAGGAAACAACATTTTTTTATTATATATTGGCATCCATTTTGTTTTATATATTAACTTATGAATCATATTGGGAACGAAAAAGAAAAAAAAAGAAAAAAATTAAAAATATAGAAGAAAAAGAGGAAAAAAGTGAACATGAGATATGCTGATAAGCATTCACTCTGCATAGTTCTTTCTCTGTATTTTGATGACATTTTCCATCCAAAGTTTATTGGGACTGCCTTGAATCACAGAACAGCTCAGAAAATTTAAGTCCATTATATGGTTTATTATTGCATAATCCTGCAGTTATGGTGAGCAATGTTTAATTGGTTTTGTTTCACTCAGCCTTAATTCATGCAAATATTTACTGCTTTTTCTAAACTCTGCATGTTTATAGTTTTAATATAACAGTAATATATTCTTCTTTTCATATACCATAACTTATTCAGCCATTCTCCAATTGGTGAGCATCTACTCATTATCCGATTCTTGCCACCATAAGAAGAGATACTCAAAACATTTTTACACACATGGGTCCTTTTCCTTCCATATTGTTCTCTAGAATAGTTAGATCACTTCAAAATTCCATCAAAAATGTATGTTCCAGTTTTCCCTCTAATATTTATCATTATCTTTGCTAGTCATCTTCCCAGTCTGAGAGATATAAGGTGGTATCTCAGAGTTGCTTTGATTTGCATTTCTTTAATCAATAGTGATTTAGAGCACTTTTTTCATACGTTTAAAGTTGATGGCTTTAATTTCATCATCTGAAAATTATCTGTTCATATCCTTTGAGTATTTGACATTTGGGGAATGAATTGTATTCTTATAAACATGACACAGTTCTTAATATATTTTAGAAATCAGCTATTTATCAGAAAGCCTGGCTGTATTTCTTCCCAGCTTTGTACTTCTCTTTTAATATTATTTTTGTTGTGCAAAGCTTTTTAATTTAATTTAGTTATAGGTGTTCATTTTTCATTACATAATGTTCTTTAGTTCTTCTTTGGCCATAAATTCTTCTCTTCTCCAAAGACTTGAGAGGTAAACTATCCTTTGCTTTCCTAATTTGTTCATATCATGCTTTATGCCTAAATTGTGTACCAAGCTTCTGATATTTTTTATTTTCCAGTTTTCCTAACTTTTTTTTTGTGAAATAGTGATTTCTTATCCCAGAATCTGGAATTTTGTAGTTTATCAAATATTAAATTACTATGATGATTAATTATTGTTTCATGTGTAATTTTGTAGCCAGTATTCTATTGTTTTGGTGATTGCTGCTTTATAACAGAGATTAGTTCTGGTATGGCTGGGCCACAATTTTTTTTTTGTATTCTTTCAATTAATTTCCTTGATATTTTTGATAATTTTTGTTTTTCATATAAATTTTGTTATAATTTTTCTAGCTCCATAAAGTAATCTTATGAGAGGTAATTTTATATAGCAACAAATAAGCATACTAATTTAGATAGAATTGCCATTTTCATTATATCAGCTTTGCCTATCCATGAGCAATTGAAATTATTTCAATTGTTTAGATCTGACTTTATTTGTGTGACATATGTTTTAAAATAATGTTCACATACTTCCTGCCTTTGTCTTGGCAGGTCAAAAGGCAAATATTTTATGTTAACTTTAGATAGAAAATGCTATCTGCACAATACAAAGGAAAATGGAAATTGAATGTAGACTAATACACGTTATATACACTTTTTTCTGTTTCTTTTTTTTTCTCTCCCATGGTTTTTCTCTGTTGTTTTGAATTTTCTCTACCAACATGATACCCAAAGGAATGTGGGTTAAATAAATAAATTAATAAAATTACATTTAATAAAAAAAAGAAAAAGTGTCTTCTTCATTTATGGCATTTTACCCTTATCATTTTTGATAATAGTTATTTGGATTTTTTATTTCCTTTTCTCTAATCAATATAACCAAAAGTTTACCTGTTTTCTTTTTTTCCATCAAACCAACACGTTAAAAATTTGTTATATTTGTTAAATAGTTTTATGTTTCAATTTTATTAATTTTTTCGATTTTCTGAATTTCTAATTTGGTATCTAATTGAGGGGTTTTGATTTTTTCAACTTTTTTACTTGAATGCTAATTCATTTATCTCCTCTTTCCCTATATTATTTATGTAATTACTTAGAGATAAAATTTCCTGTAAGATCTGCCTTGGCAGCATCCCATAAGTTTTGATATATTGTATCATTACTGTCATTTCTTTGATGAAATTAGTGATAGTTTCTATGGGTCTGCTTGTTTCGCTCAGAATTGTAGGTATTTGGAGATATAAAATTTCCCCTGGGAACTACTTTGACTGCATCCCATAGGTTTTGGTATGTCTTATTATTTTCATTCTCTTGGGTAAAATTATGTATTGTTTCTGTGATTTGTTGTTTGATTAACTCATTTGTTAGAATTAGATTATTTAATTTCCAAAAGGTTTTTCTTCTGTCTTTATTGGCTCTTTATTGAATGTGGTATAAAAAGGAAGCATTTAATCCTAATACATGGTCAGTTTTTGTGTAGGTGTCATATACTGCGTATAAAAGTGTGTAATCCTTTCTGTCCCTATTCGTTTTTCTCCAGAGGTCTATCATATCTACGTTTTCTAGCATTCTATTAACCTCCTTAGTTTATTTATTTATTTTCTACTTGAATTTATCTGATTTTGAGAGAGGAAGGTTGAGTTGCCCCACTATTGTAGTTTTGCTGTCTATTTCTTCCTATTTTAGCACTTGGTGCATATATATTCAGTATTGTTACTATTTCTTTATTTAGTAATCTTTTGTCAAGTTATACTTTCTTTCCTTATCACTTTTAATAAGATTTATTTTTACTTTTGCTTTATCTGAGATCAGAATTGCTATTCCTGATTTTATTTAATTCACTTAAAGCATAATAAATTCTGTTCTACCCTTTTGCCTTTTCTCTGTTTCTCTCTTTGTCTGTAGTTATGTTATTTTCAATAGAAATGATTGAAAGTCTCTTAGTTCATTGAAGATCCATTGTCTTTCCTGAAAGATGATGCTGAATCTCACTGGGCAGTTAATTCTTTGTTATAATCCTTGGTCCTTTGCTAGGAAGATAGTATTCTGTTCCATCTGATCCTTTATTGGAGAAGCTGACAGATCCTGGGTAATTCTGACTGTTGCTCCTTGTCATTTGAATTGTTTTTGTCTGGCAACTTGGTGTATTTTGTCTTTGAGATTGTAGTTCTGGAGTTTTACAACAATGTTCATTGGGGGTATTACTTGTGGGATATGTTTCCCCAGGTGATTGAAGGATTCTTTCAATGAATATTTCTTTTCTGTTTATATAATTTGGGTGAAGTTTTCTTCAATGATCTCTTGAAGAATGATTATCCAGGGTCTTTTTTTGGTCATGGTCTTCAGATGGGCCAATAATTTTAGAATTATCTCTTCTGGGTTTATTTTCCAGGATAGCTGTTTTTCCAATGAGATATTTCACCTTTTCTTCCATTTTTCTATCATTTTTAATTGTTTGACCAATTCTTGATGTCTTATAGAGTCATTTCCTTCCATTTACTCCATTATAGTTTTTAATGTGTGATTTTTTTGTATTTCTTTTTCCATTCGGTTAATTATACATTGGAAGGTTTTGTTTTCTTCGGTGGATTTTTTTTTTCATTTGACCAATTGTATTTTTTAAGGAGTTGTTTTCTTTAGTCAGTTTTTTCCTTCATTTTTCCAAACTGTTGACTCTTTCATGCATATCACTCATTTCCCTTCTTATTTTTCTTCTAACTCTTATTTGCTTTTTAACATCTTTTATGAGTGCTTCCCAGAAGCCAATTCATATCACTCCTTGTGATTTCTTCTGTGGACATTTTGTTCTCAGCTGATTTTTGTTTTGGTCTTCCCTGTCACTATAGTAGCTTTCTATGGTAAAGGTTCTTTTCTCTTTCTTGCTTATTTCCTTTCCTTTTCTTTTGATATTTTCTCTTTTGTTATATTCACAGTTGAGCTCTGCTCCTGGGCTAATGGGGGTGCTGTTCCAAGCTTCATGGGTAGCTCTGAGCCTTGACTCTGAGCAAAGAGGCCCCTTATGTTTGCAGGGGGTAACTTTGCCTGTTTTTTTTTTTTTCAAGAAACTTTGGTTTCCTAGAGTCTGCCTTCTGAGCTCAGACTGGAAGCTGCCCCATTGATCTGCTCCTCCATTAAGCAGGGACGAGTTGAGGGGGATTGGTTGCTCATTTACTGTGAATTAGATCTTCTCAGCAGCTTTCTTGGAGTCTGTACTAGGCTTGCTGAACATCTTTTTCACCCCAGTGAGAGTGACTGTTCTCATAGTTTTTCCTTTCTATCTTGAGTTTAGCAGTGCTTTTCATTGTCAGACTATTCAGAGGCTTGGTTTTTGTGGTTTTAAGGGGAATCTGAGATAGTTTGATTAGCTTTCTGTCTTTATTCCTCAATCTTGGCTCCTGAATCTTGTCCACTGATTCTTTATTGTGTTTGTTTGTGTTTGTGTGTATGTGTATGTGTGTGTTTGTGAGAGAGAGAGAGTGAGTGATATTCCATGTTTTAATTTTCACTTGAGGAAAAAAATAACCATCATATATATATATATATTGACTTACTATATATATATATATATAGTAAGTCAATATTAACCCCACAGCTTTAGTTAGAAGAAGCTGGTAGAAAAGGAATTTAGAGAGAGATGTTTGTACATTGATTTTAAGCATTTTTAACACAAACTACTCTGGAGAGGCAAAGGAAAGGACATAAAAACACTCAACTTTTTGTCACTCAATTTAACTATTTGGTATATATTTTTGACGAACTAAGTCAGAGAAGACCTTATTTCTACTTGGAGAAAAAATAACTCTTAATAGCATCATTAACACTTCAAAGATCCATGGAACAAATCAGCAACTGTAATGTATTCCCTCTCACTTGTTTTCAAAAGACAAATAAGCAGCATTCTGAGCCTTACTGTTGTTTAACTTGATGGATAATTATAACCAGAAGGTTTTGGGATTTTATAAAAGACTAAATTTTCTGAAAACCTGTAAACATTGACTTAATGACTTTTGAAAATGACCAGTTGGTTTTTCTCTTTTGCAAGGCAGAGTGGCAAATCTTTGTGCTTTGTGCAAAATACAAAATACAAAGCATGTATTTCGGAGGCAGAGCCAAGATGGCAGAGTGAAAAGGTAACTTTCTGCCTCTCCTCCGATTTTCTCTCAAATCAACAATAAAATAAGCCTCTGAACTGATCTTCAAGTCAACGAACTCAGAAATATTTGGGCACAGCTCTCTGGATAACTTCATATCAGGTTAGTTGGACTCGGACAGAGAGATAAATAGACGACCCCTGTGCAGGCCGGAAGTGAGTGTGGGACTCACCTCAGCTCATCCTGGAAGAAATTCCAAACTCCAAATTCCAAATTCCAAACACCTGGAGTTTATCTGAGGCACTCGGGACACTCTGCCCTGATTGGGGACAGGTGTTCTGTCAGACTTGCCTTGTTTAAGGAGTAATTCGGATTTAGTCCTAGCCCCCACTGGCGTAGCACCTTAAGTGAACTTGCCGAAGTGTCCCAGGGCAAAACGTCTTCAGCCACCATTTTTTTTTCCCTACCTTAAAGAGATATCTACGATGTCTAAAAAAAATGATGAAGAAGCAAAAGAGAGCTCTCACCATAGACAGCTTTTATCAAGGCAAAGAAACAACCTCAGATCCAGAGGTTTCTTTAGACAAAAATCCAGAAAAAAACAGCAAGGACCATCACTGGTTCCCTTTTCAAAAGGCCTTTCTGGAAGATTGCATAAAGAACCTCAAAAGAGAGCTGGAGGATAAATGGGAAAATAAACTGAAATCAGTGCAAGAAGGATACAGTATCTTGCAAGAAGGATATGATGCCTTGCAAAAGAGATATGAAAAAGACACCAATTTATTAAAAAATAAAATTATTGAAGTGGAAAAAGAGTGCAATGAACAAATTGGCCAGTTACAAAAGGAGCTTAAAAAGATAACTGAAGAAAACAACACTTTAAAAATAAGAATTGAACAAATGCAAGTGAATGACTCACTAAGACTTGAAGAATCAGTCAAACAAAAACAAAAAAATGAAAAATTAGAAGAAAATATGGAATATCTCCTAGGAAAAACAACTAGGTCTAAGTCTGAATTACTCCTTAAACAAGGCAAGTCTGCCAGAACACCTGCCCCCCAATCCGAGCAGAGTGTTCCGAGTGCCTCAGATAAACTCCAGGTGTTTGGAGTTTGGAGTTTGGAGTTTTTGCCACAATGAGCTGAGCTGAGTCCCACCCTCACTTCCGGCCTACACCACTCTTTATCCTTCTGTCCCGAGATAGACATACCTGATGTGAAGTTCTTCAGAGGTATCAGCAAGCAGTATCCAAGTATTTCTAAATTCGTTGACTTGAAGATCAGTTCAGAGGCTTATTTTATTGTTGATTTGAGAGAAGATCGGAGGAGATGCAGAGAGTCACGTTTTCACTCCACCATCTTGGCTCCGCCCTTGTATTACCCTGTAAAATATCTCTAAAACAGATAGCTTCTATACCATGAATCAAATCCCAAAATGTGTGTTTACATCAACTGTACTTCTATCCAAATGTCAATTCATGAAATTACTAAGTTTTTTGGTTTGCTTTTGTATTTCTTTTTGCATTTCATTAATTCTATTTTTCAAGGTGTTGTTTTCATCAGTGATTTTTTTTTGCATTTGATTAATTGTGTTTTTTTTTAATAGAACTTTTTTTTCAAAATTTACCCTTCTTTTTTCCAAGCTGTTCATTTACCTTATTTCTTTTCCCAGTTTTTCTTCTACTTCTCTTATTTGCCTTTTAAAATCCTTTATGACCACTTCCAAGATCCCTTTTTGAGCTTGACACCAATTCATATCACTCTTTGAGATTTCCCATGTGTGCATTTTTTTTACCTTATTTCAGGTAGTGTTTAAGTCTTTCTTCTCACAATAGTAGCTTTCTATGGTTAAGGTTATTTTCTCTTTCTTGCCCATTTTCTTTTTTTCCTTATTTTTTATATTTTGTGAATGTTGAGGTTGACTTCTGCTCCTGAGGTTAAGTAATCATTTTCCCAATAGTCTTGTGCCACTTTTAGCCTTGACTTTGTATACAAGGGTCTCTTATGATTTATGTCTTGCTGAGGTCAAGATGTAGCTTTATTTGCTCTCATCAGGCAACAACCTTATTTCCTGGGCTGCAATTTTCCTACTGTGATGGGACTGGAGGCTGCCTCATTGATATGCTTTGCTATTGAGCCAGGATTGAAGGTCTCAGTTTCTGATCTGCTGTGATTAACACATTCTCAATTGACTCCCTGGACACCATCTGAGTCAGCCTTAATGCACTTTTCATTCCATTGAGATTGATTTTTTTCAAGTAGAATCTATCTCTCCCGTGTGTGTGTGTGTGTGTGTGTGTGTGTGTGTGTGTGTGTGTGTGTGCATTCAACTCAGGGACTCAAAAAATCACTTCAATTAAAATGCTTCAGAAAAAGTGTTTCAAGGAAGATGGTCTTTTAAATAATGATGAAAAAAACTAGCAAAGTCAGTTGCTTAGTATATCATTCATTGCCAAATCCATTTCCCCCAGTCATCATAGTTTTTGAACTTTCTGCATTTTTGACAGTGATCTGCATTTTGTTTCCTAATCATCCATTTATTCCTGTTATTCTTTTAACTATTTCCTAATCATTTTCTTCTTAACAACCTGAACACAGGTTTTTAGTAGTCTTCTTTGGTAGAATATCATCCTTGTGCATATAGTTTTCTGTCCTGGGCTATTTTTCACTTCCCATATTATACTTTCTGTAGTTGATTATTCAAGCTTACATTTCTTCAGTCATAATGTTTATGAAGCTGAATTTTACATTTATAATTTCAGTTCTATTTTTCCTCTAAAATTCAGTCCCGTATCACCATGTGAAAACCCTATGGATATGTTAAATAGCATATCCTATTGACATTCCAGAAAAAAAAATATCCAAAATAAAAATCATCATTTCCCCCAAGCCTTTCTCTTTTCCTTCTCTGGATGTAAAATATCAGCATCCTTTAGTCCCTCAGGTTTTTAATCTCAGAGATAACTCATTTTCCACCTCATATTCCAATACTCAAATTTCATTCTGTCTTATTGATTCTGCCTCCATGAAATATCTCCGATCCATCCTCCCTTCCCCTTTTTACTTCACTACCCTTGATCTGGTACTCATCAACTGTCATCTAGAATATTACTAGAGCTTGGTAAATTATTACCCTTTTCCCACTCCTTCTCTATTCCAATCTATCTTCCACATAGTTGTCAAACTGATATTCTTAAAGCACCAGTTTGATTATTTCATTATCTGCCTAAGAAGTTCCATTGACTTCCTATTACATCTAGGATATTCAGTTTGTCTTTTAATGAATATCACAATCTAACTCAACTTATATTTTTCATATTTTAACACATTGCACACATTCTATTTTCAATCCATACTGTCCTGATTGCTGTGCTTATTTATGGTATTTCATTTTTCTCCTTCATGACATTACCCAGAAGTGCAATGTGTTTCTCCATGTCCATAATATACCACTTTCTCACCTGTGTCTCTTAGAATCTCAAGTGTGTCTGTTTCTGTTTTTGTTTTTGTTTTTCAAAATTTAACTTAAGTGTTCTAGGAAATTCTCTCCTGATTCAACCAGGTGCTAAGACATTAGCTTCTTGCCATTAAAATTCCACTTATATGAATTTTATATTAAATTATCTCTATTTCTGCCTCCTTCCCTATCCCTCTATGTTTCCCTATTTCCTATCCTTCCCTCCCTCCTCTCTTTCTTTATCTCTCTCTCTCTCTTTCTCAGGCTCACACTCACACATACCACACACACATAGAGACATATAAAGAGATAGATATTCTGGATGTCCAGGGGTGGAGCCAAGATGGTGGAGATCAGACAGGAGTTTCTGTAACCTCCTTTAATATTTGCTCAAACCAACAGCAGATGAAGCCTCTAGACTGGTTTTGAAGTCAAAGAATCCACAATATCTGGAGTAAAACACATTTCTAGAAGAAGATACCCTGCAAGAACTTCAAAACAGGTCTGTTTCAATTGGGCAGAGGAATGGTCTGCCGAACTCAGACTGCAGCACAGGGACCTGGAGCAGGAGTGGGATCATTGTGGGTTCCACACACTTGGGAGTCTTCTGTGGGCCTCTTAGGCCAGTCTGTCCTGATTGTAAGCAGGTTGTTTGGCAGATTTGCCTTTTGTGGTGGGTAGTTTGTGAACTACTGAACACCTGAAGAGTGCCAGACATAGCTGCCATTACACAGCACCCTAAAACAATCAATTATTTAGCAAAACTGCCTGGCACTGGGAATGAATAAATCAATCAGCAGAACTGGCCAGCACATGAAATAACTCAATCAGCAGAACTGCCCCAGGGAATATTAAAGCAGCTCTCTTTCCTTTGCTTTGAACATACCTCACACCTTTAAAATGAATAAAAAAAGCAAAAATAACTCTTATCATAGACAGCTTTCATGGAGAGAGAACAGACCTCAAATCCTGAGGTCCCTAAAGGTAAAGTAACTCCAGAAAAAGCCCCAAAGAGAGACATAAGCTGGACGCCATGTCACAAGGCTTTCTTTGAAGATTGCATAAAAGATCTTAAAAGAGAGTTAGAAGAAATATAGGGAAAGGCAATGAGATCATTGCAAAAAAAGGAAAAAAATGTAAAAAGAATGCAATGAATAAAAAATGTAATTGGCCAATTGCAAAAGGAGCTAAAAGCAGTAACTGAAGAAAACAAGACATTAAAAATTAGAATTGAACAAATGGAAGTGAAAGACTCAACAAGACTTTAAGAATCAGTCAAACAAAAAAAAAATGAAAAAATAGAAGAAAATATGAAATTTCTCCTAGGAAAACAACTGGTCTGAAAAATAGATCTATGAAAGACAATCAGGAGATTATAGGGCTTCCAGAAAGCCATGATGAAAAAAAAAAAACCCTAGACATCATCTTACAGGAAATCATAAAAGTTTGATATTTTAGAATCAGAAGGAAAAATAAATATTGAAACAATCCACCAATCATCTCCCAAGGAATGTCATAGCTAAATTACAAAACTATCTTACCAAGGAAAAGATATTGAAAGGAGCCAGAAAGAAACAATTTAAATACAGAGGAGCCACAATTATGATCACCCAAGTCCTAGCAGATTCAACCTTAAAGGATTGAAGGGCCTGGAATCTGATATCCCAAAAAGTAAAGGAACTGGGATTACAGCCATGAATAAACTATCCAGCTAAAATGAGCATTATCTTTCAGTAGAGAAGATGGACATTCAATGATATCGGTGAATTTCACCTATTTCTAATGAAAAGACCAGAACTGAACAAAAAATTTGATCTCCAAACACAGAACTCAAGAGAAACATAAAAAGGTTAAAAGAAAAAAAAAACACTTAAGAACTATGTTTGTTTTATGGATATACTTAGAGAATGAGGGTTGATTTTATTATGATATTATGATTATGATATTAAGATTATGATTATTGTCATATTATGATAATATGAAAAAGAAATTATTTGTAGAAAAGGGATAACACTGGAAGAAGAGGAAAAAGGAGGTAAAATATAAGAAATTATATCACATGTAGAGGCAAAGAAAATCTATTATAACTGAGGGAAAGAAAGGAGGTGGAATGAGCATTGTATTAATCTCAATCTCATCAGATTTGGCTCTGAGAAAATAATAGGAATATTTGGTATCACAAAGAAACTTGTACCATCTTATAAGAAAATAGGAGGAAAAGGGGGGAAAGAAAGAGAAAGACTAATAGAAGAGAAAACAGAAGAATTATTGGAAAAGTGTAAAAAATGGGTGTGGGGCTCTAAAGATAGAAGGATTCTTTGAGGGAGGTGGTTATCAAGAGCAAAATACTAGGGAGGGAAGGGGGATAGGAAAAAAGAAAATTATAAACCAGGGTAAATATACCAAAATTTGTGGGATACAGCCAAAGCAGTAATAAGGGGAAATTTTATATCTCTAGATGATTATTTGCATAAAATAGAGAATGAAATAATCAATGAATTGGGCTTCCAACTAAAAAAGCTAGAAAAAAGAACAAATTAAAAACTCCCAATCAAGTACCAAACTTGAAAACCTAAAAATAAAAGGAGAAATTAAGAAGATTGAAAGGAAAAAGACAATTGAATTAAAACTAAAAGTTGGTTTTATGAAAAAACCAACAAAATAGATAAACCTCTCAATACTTTGATTAGAAAAGGAAAAAGGAAAATCAAAATGTTAGTGCCAAAAATGAAAAGGGTGAATATTCCACCAATCAAGAGGGAATTAGAGCAATAATTAAGACTTACTTTGCCCAACTTTATGCCAATAAATTTGATAACCTAAGTGAAATGGAGGAATATGGGGATTGAAGGAATCCTACCAAATTCCTTTTATGACACATAGTACTGATGCCTAAACTAGGTAGAAAAAAACAGAGAAAAAAAATTATAAATCAATCTTCCTAATGAATATTGATGCAAAATTCTTAAATAAAATATTAGCAAAGAGATTACAGAAAATCATCCCCAGGATAATACACCATGACTAAATAGGATTTATACCAGGAATGCAGGGATCGTTCAATATTAAGAAGACTATTAGCATAATTGACTATATCAATAACCAAATTAACAAAAAAATATATGATTATCTCATTAGATGCAGAAAAAAATTATTTGATAAAAATCTAACATCCATTCCTATTAAAAACACTAGAGAATATAGGTGGACTTTTCCTTAAAATAGTCAGTAGCATCTATTTAAAATCATCAGCTAGCATCATATGTAATGGTGATAAACTGGAATCATTCCCAATAAGATCAGGAGTGAAACAAGGTTGCCCACTTTCACCATTACTATTCGATATTGTATTAGATATGCTAGTTTTGGCAATAAGACAAGAAAAAAGAGATTAAAGGAATTAGAATTGGTCATGAGGAAACCAAAATAATGAAGCATATTTTCAGGATTAGAAAATCCTTCCAATTTAGACTTTCAAATGATGAAGTGTCATTATATAGTTCTTAAATGACTTACTAGACAAAGCCATGAAACAGAAGCCAGTGAAATCTTCAATTTTAAATAGTTAAATTCAGTTAGGTTATGCAATGAATTCAATATGAGACATGGACAAAGGAAATCCTGAATTTAAATCAAGCCTGAGTCATTGACAAGAAGACATTAATTGACACTGGGACACCTGTTTGTCTCAAATTTATTATCTATAAAATGGATTAATTAAATATAATTATCTAAAATTTATAAGGGAATTCAAACACCATAAACATATATAGATGTCACCTATAATTGTTCTTAATAAATGTCTATGTCCTAAGTAAAGATTTCAATCCATTGTAGAATTTTCGAAACAATAATTTATTCTAGGGGGATGGGAAACAATAGTTTTGGGAAATGTTTAAGGTACATGATCTTATAGGGGCCAAACTTTAATGATAATATACTTCCAAATAATTCATAATGAACAGAGAGAACATTTTTTTCTGGAGAAAAGAAATAAATACTGAAACACCCAAACTTTACAATGTTGTTCTAATTTCTCTTTTAAGTTCCACTTTAGGATCTTTAAACTATCAGCTTTCATGAGGGTTCTGACTATTGCTACCTAACAAGCATTATGGAGGGAGAGAGGGCTCAATTTGTTCATCATCTTTTATTTTTCCTGTTTTAAGAAGAGTATAGGTTGCAGGAATGCACTCAGCTGTACATAGCAGACTGATATCTGTAAGACCATTAATGTTTATTATTAAGCATTTCAGCAGCTTGATAACTTAAGTGGTCTGTACTTTAAAACTCTCTTGTGCCAGATGGACTATCAGAAAAAAAGTGTATGAGGCTTTAATTATCTGGGGGAGGTAGGAAGCTGAAGTGAACTGAACCTTGTGATACTTAGGGATTTTAATGAAGAAAGTACATATGTTCTTTTTGCTAATTGAAGATGAGTTGCATTTTTAGGGATTGAATCTTGGGAGAATTTAGAGTCAGAGAGAGAGAAGGGTAGGGATAGAATGTTAAAGACCAAAGTAAACTTTATTAATAACCTGGTCTTCAAAAGTAAAATCTCCTAGACTCCCTATTTTAGCAGTTTTATCTCCTGACTATCATAAGTAATGTTTATTCTATTCAGGTCTAGGAAATTATAGTCACTATATTTTGTACACATAATAAAAAAGTGAGATTCAATCAATACTTTAAAATTGTAATGTGCCTGAGAAAATAATAAGGCTGGTGTCAACTATAGTCATCAAATTAATCTAAATACAAAGCAATCTTTAGACAGTGAAATTAATAGTAGCTACAGAGATGTGCATGATCAAAACCATAATTTTACTTTAGAGTTTAGAACAGCAAAACTTTAATAGAAATTCCTTAAAATAACTTCAATTGCTCTGGCATTGTGAAAATATCTTTTTGTAATAACAACCCAGATTCTAAGCTATTCTCTTTTTCTGGATCTTAGAACACAACACATAATTTATTTAACTTCCAACTTCATATTAAAAGGAGTATATATTCTTAAAGCACAATGTTGTGAGAAGCCTCCTGTAGCCTTTTCATATAATCTCAACATATAAACTAATTCAGTTCAACTTGGTTACAAAAAGATAATTTGAGTTTTTACTCAATACCAGGCATTGTGCTAGGTAAAAAAAATAATACAAAAGAGAAAAACTGACAGGACTTTACTCTTGAGAAACTTCAAGAAGAAACAGTCTTCCAACCACTCTTGACACCTCTTTAATCAGTGTTTATTCCATTTATCTGGAAGGCATATAAAACCACATTTGAATCCATTAATATAGAATTCCATTCCTCCTTAGAAGACAAGTAAGCACATGTCTGTGCTGGGCCAGAAGAACTTTTCTATTCACAGTTTTATTGAACTTTATCTATAGCAATAATTGATACTTTTATTCCAAAGTCTTATTCATCCCTTCCTGTTTGTATGTTCACATTTTAACCTTTGCTTTACATAAATTAGGTTACCGTTCTCAAATGCTAATTTACCAGTATGTAAAATAAGAATTAGCACAGTGCATTCTTTCTTTGATATTGTTTTGGTTATAGTAGGTATTCAGATAATTCTTGTCTCTCCAGCACTCCTTACCTTCCCCTCCCCCCCCAATGGATACTAATGAAAGAAAATATATTTTGTAAAATTGATTTATGAAGAATGATTCACTAGAAATTGTTCAATTATCTACTTTACCTGTGTAAAATCAAGGTATATGTTCAGTCTGTGATTTGTACAGCATAATTAAAAAAGAAAACTTAGATCTTTGATCAGGATATCTCATTTGTATGAAATGTTTCTGCAGATGTTTTCACAATAAATCATAAATCTGTTCATGGATTTGTTATGAAGAAGTAGAAAGGCTTAGTTTAGGGATAAAAAGAAAAAAAGTAACTATCATTTCTAAAATTGTGCTTGTGTACTTGTGATGTATAATGCTCTTAGTCTACAAATTGATTTTACATACCTGCAATATATTTAACAATAAAGAGATGTTAATTTAACACCTACCATGTCCATTTAACTGCTTTCAAAGAAGAAAAAAAATTTCTTTCAGTCAACCTATATCCATATATACACCAAACTTCATACATTTAGATGCATAGGCATATGTAAACATATATTTGTGGGTGTGTAGTTTTGGTTGGGTAAATTTTAATTTTTCTGGACATTTAATTGAAAATTTAATGTAAAATTAGTTGTGTATGGTTCTTTTAAAATGTATTTTGAGATGGATAATTGAAAAGTGAGAATCTTTCCTCATGGAAAATATAAAGATATACACAATTGTTAAGTTCAGAATCTGGCCATACTTTTGAATGGACTAGTACTATTTCTTGTGTTGGAGTCAATGTCAAATTTTGACCCTGTAAACAAACAGGTGAGAAATGATTTTAAGATCTTTGGGGAAAGATACCAGATGATTTGCCTACAGAAGCTTCAGATCTGATAGCTTTATTCTATCTGCCAAGAACAAAATAGAAGTGAGAATTCCTTCTTTAACACTGAAACTTTGAAAGAGAAGATCTAGAGAGGCTAACTGTAAAAGGGCATTTAGGCATGCCTAAAAAAAAAAATTATATGTTAGTGAAACAAGTTAAGATTTTTTTTACCCCAAGAAAGGACTCTGCTACTCTAGACGTTTAACTCTATGGTTTTACTATTTATGAATAAGTTATGGATTTTGGGTGTAATTCACTTTCAGATAAAACTTACACATAGAGAAAATTTACAAGGGGAAAAGGTGAGAAAGTTCATTTTAAATAGTGTGGTTTACTCTGAGACTTTATTATGAATCTCTATAATTATAGGTTACTACAGAATCATTAAAATTTTGCAATTAAAAGAAAATTAATCATGCATCATGCAGACCTTCCTATTATTATTACATAAGATACATTGAAGAAAGAGGTGAAGATATCAGAGGTCACTATTGAAATTGTCTAGATGAAAGACTGTATTAGGGTACTAAGGATGAAAGGAGGAGATAGATGAGAAGTACATAAGTAGCTTTGGAATAATTCCTTAATCATTTTTTATATTTTAAACAGAAAATAAAAAGCGCATAATTAAGGTTTTGAATGCACATGAATACTTTAAAAAATTAGATATGGGAAAAGTGTGACCAAAATCAGCATCATCATTATCATCACCATAATCTTTTTCCTCTCTCTTCAATGATAACTGACACATATTTATTTGAAAGTTTGCAAAACACTTCATAATCATTATCTCAAAGTTCACAAGTCTGGAAAGAACATATTAAATAAGAAACTGTTACAGGAGGTTGTGACTAACCTATTGCATGAAAATATTAAGTATCAGAGGTCGAATTTAGGTACAGCCCTCTCCTAATACAAATTTTCTCCTGCCCAGTCATAATCTATATTTAGGAAAATTTTCAGCTTTTTAGATAGACCCCATTTTATCAAATAATTATATAATGAATTCAGCATTGAAACTTCACCACATAATTTTCAAAGACCTACAATACTAATGGGGTAACATTTGGTGTTCTCAACATTTACTTTTTTTTCATTTTCATATTAGATGTAAAATGTAGTTTACTAAACTTCTAAACATTTTCATTTATTGCACCTTGTCTGAAGAAAGCTAAAGTACCCTAAAGCATAAATAACTCTATCTCCAAGTAGATATATTTACATACTACAAATAGTTACGTTCCCCTCATGAATCATGCATAGATTCTTCACCTCAACTCTCCTGAATGTATGTCATTGAAAAATTGTAACCCAGCTGTACAATATATTTCTATGCCTGGTTCTAGACTGTATTTTTATTAAAATTTTCAGTTTAAGTTAAGCCCTGTTTCCTTAAAGGACTAGTATTTCGTTGATTTAGATCAGGTGACAAATAATAGAGTTTGAAACTTTAAGAAATACGGAGCAGAATTAAATTTAAAGAATACCATAGTAGAGGATCATTTAAAACTAGAAAATTCCAATTTTTAAAAGGGAAAAGTAAAGAAAATATGTGGGGAAAATTGATAGCAAATTCCTGCTAAGCTATTTGTTATCTTCCCGAGGTAAAGAAAAAGGGAACTTAGGAAGAAAGGGAGCTTAAAGATATATTTATAACCCCATATTTTTCAGATCAAGCAATTGAGGTCTAGTGAGATTAAATGACTTGCTTCTTTGCAGAGGCTCTCTTTTATTCCTTATGGTGGCTTCCCTCTTTATTGCTGACTCTAGAACAGCCTAATGTTTTTCAAGGTTCAGCCAAAGTTACCATATTTCATCTTAGGGCTTTTGAGAATCATTTAGTAGATATGGGGTTTTGCTCTCTTGGTTTGCAACATAGTAATTATTTTGTTCTAATTATATTGTTACTCTGAATATTACTTAGTAATTCATTGAAACACTATTCAAATTTGCATTGTGTGTTAAATTCCTTAATTGTACAGAATGACAGTGTCACTGAATGAATTACTCAACAAAGAAATGTACTATGCAAATTGTCTAAAATGTGATGATCTGTTAAAGCTAACAACCTAAGTCATCTCAATCCCTCAGTGGTACATAAATAGGATTATCTCCCTAAAAAGGGTATTTTCAGGAGGGATACTCATCAATTGACTGAACAAATTAAGGTGTATGATTATAATAGGATATTATTGTGCTATTAGAAATGATAAGCAGGAAAAAGCCTGAAAGATTAACAAAAAAACAAACAAAAAAAAATACCAGTGAAGTGAGCAGAACCAGGAGAATACCAAACACAATAATAGCAATATTTTATGAACAACAACTGTGAAAGACTTAGCTATTCTCACTATTCCCACCAAAACAATATGGTAAAAATACTATTCACTTTGTGATAAAGAACAATGCATTTGAATACAAATGGAAGCATACAAGTTTTCATTCCTCTTCAACTCCTTCTCTCCCTCCCTCCATGCCTTTTCTTTCCTTTCTCTTCCCCCATCTCTCTGTCTCTCTATCTCTCTGTCTCTCACCCTATCCCTCTCTATCTCTTTGACTCCCTCCCTTCTTACTTCCCTCCTTCCTTCTGTCTCTGTCTTTCTTTGTCTGTCTCTCTGTCTCTCTCATTTTTCAAATTTTCTTCTATAAAATGATTAATATGGAAGTAGTTTGCATCATTGCATATGTATAAATTATGTCAGTTTGTTTACCATAGCAAATAGGTGGGAGGATAGGTATTCACAAATCTTCCCTTTGGAGGACTTCAAAGCTAGCTATGTACTTATCTCTCTTTAGGGTTCACTACTGATTCTCCTTAAAATTTTCTCTCATTTTGTCTCTCTCCCCACACTTCTCTTATTTTTACTATCAATTATACATTGTTTCCTCCCTAGAATTTATGCTCCTTGAAGAAAGAAATGGTCTTTCTTTTGTATTTTCATTTCAAGCACTCAGCACAGTGTCTAGCACATAATAAACAATCAGTAAATGCTTCTTGACTTCACTTGATTGGAAAGATTAGAGTGAGTCATCACAGCAAGAATGATCTGAGTTCAGTTCCTGCCTCTGACACAAACTAGTATCTGTGATACTGAATAAATTAAAAAAAAAAACAAGCAAAGCAAATATGAAAACAAACAAAAAAAGTCAAACTCTCAGTAACTCTGGCAAATCCCTATTGCTAAAAATCAAAACAAAGTTGACAAACTACATTAATGAAAGGAATTGATTTATCTTGGAGCTTTTTATATCAAGTGAAGGACTGATTCCCATCCCTAAATGCATACAGACAATTTCATGTAGTATGGTTTATATTTTCTTTCTTTCTTTTTATTTTATGGGTTATTCTTAAAAGCAAAATATTTTCTTCCTAGGTATATCTCATCTTTATTGTTTTTTGGCGCTTAAAGTTCTCTACAAAACTAAGATATTAATGAAGATATCCAGGTATTTAGGCCAAGTAACAAAAGATATTAGGAACAAGAAAGTCTCACTGACATGATTTTAAATTCATCTTAATATCTCAAGGAAAACCGAATATTCAGTGGGTAGTTTTTTTACCTATATCTATATCTATCTATCTATCATCTATCTATCTGTCGATCGATCTATCTAGATTTAGATAGAGATACATAATAGTTATTTTAAGATTCAGTACAATTTGTATAACATGTGTGTGACAATTTTTTAATCTTTTCTTTTACTACTAATTAATATTAATTTGATTTTTACATTACCTTTAAAGCTAAAGAGAGTCCTTGAAAATATGCTTGTTATAAAACGATAGCAATGCTTCTTGGTCTATTTTTGTGTATTATTCTGAAGGTTTTCCAACTTGTTACAAGTTAATAGAGATGAGAATGTATGTCATATGATCCCAAAAGTCAGATTCATCATGGAAGACGTAAGAATAGTATATTTAGTGGCTGTCTCTGTCTCTTTCTCTGTCTCTATCACTCTGTCTCTCTTTCTCTCTCTCTCCTCATCTATTTATATCTTTTTCTTTGGGTTAAGAGAGATACTTTAGTTCTTTTGTTTTATATAGCTATTATATAAAGTTTTATGTTTGGCTGGAAATATTTTTATTTCAAATTTGTTTTATTTTCTGTGTTAATTTTTTGAGACTTAATTTTCTCATTAAAAAAATAGAGATAATACAATTCTCCTTAACAATCCCTAGATTTATTCAAAACTGAATTCATACTCTGCTTTCTGTAAGAGGCCTTTTGATTTCCCAAGTAATCAGCATTCCTTGCTAAAGTTCTCTTCTTTTTTATTATTTTTGTATGGTGTATATATCTTTTGATTTGCATGTTGTCTCACATTATCAGATAAGTTCCTTGATGGACTTATTTTTCTATTTGTGTCTTTATTAATATCCTCTATGATTTGCATAGACCCTAGATTATAAAACCTTTAACAATTCTTGTATAAATTGATGATTGGTCATTTTATATGATAATTTTTAAATGATAGGAATAAATAGATTCGGTAAAATATTCAGATGGTAATACAATGAAATGGATTAAAACCTGGTTAAATTAATATATCTAAACTGTTATAATAAGTGTTCACAATTTTGTAAGAGCTCACCAATAAAGTAACTCAGGGATTTGTGCTCAAACTTGTTCAGTTTGGAAATTATATCAGTGAGTTATACAAAAACATTTATGGGAATTTTAATCAAAATTACAGGTGACAAAATCTTAGGAGAGATTGCTAACACACTATAAAGCAGACTGAAAATTCTTGATGGCTAGAACACTGACATGAAATTAAATGAAAGGAATATTTATAAAGCTATACTCTGGTTTAAAACAATAACTTTTAAACAATGCATAGTCAAAAAATATCTACTAAGTACCTACTATTTGTTAGACACTTTGATTAAGACTAGGAATACTACAAAAAGAACATGAAAAAATTCTCTACTCTTAAGGAGTTCATAATCTTATGAAGTACATCAGATGTAATTAGAGATTTGTCTAACATATGAGGCAGTTTCAATTGGTTAAAAAGTAGTATGATTCAGTATTGTGATATGAAAATGCAAACACCTAATGTTATCTTGCCTTTTGTTATGATAGGCATAGATTCAAGGGATAATGATAGTCTTTTTGCACTCTGCTCTCTACTGATCAAGTCTGAATTATTTTGTTCATTTCTGGATATCAAATTTTAGATAATGATGCTCTTGAGAGCACTTAGAGAATGAAAACTTGCAAGTTTTGCATTGACTAAATAGTAAATTTGCAAAACAAAGAACAATGAACAGAAATAATCAGAGAGTCATATTTTGGAATGATGTCAGAAAGAATTTCCTAATAATTACTGCCATCAAAATGTGGAAGGTGTGACTCAAGAAGTGATGGGGTCTCCTTCTTTAGAGAGCTTACAGCAGAGGTTGTAGAACCACTTTCCACATATTTGATGACTTTTTTAGGTATAGGATAAACTACATAGCTGCAGAGATTTTCAAATCCACTTCCAAAATTCTGGCAAAGTTCTTGAAATAAGGGCAAGTTAATAAGTTGATTGATGTTATTTTTAAAAGAAATCTTGTGACTTATTTTTATTACCCTCATGTGCATGTGTATTAAACTTGTTAACTACCATCAGATGAGAGGACCACCACAGATTAGCTGTATATACATGTTTTGGAGCCTAGTGCAAGTGCACTGATTCTTCTACTTTTTATCAATATTGCAGAATCCTGAAGAGAACCAGTAATTCAACTAATTTTAAAAGAATTGTTACTCTCTGCACTGTTCTTACCTACCCAGATGGAGCTGCTTATTTTCTGAATTACCTTGTCACAGGAATTCATGAAGCTGGCAGGAAGCAAATTGAGAAAAATCATCTTACCTCTGAATCATAGTCTCTGAATTTCTAAAATGAACATTATTTTCACCTTAATTTTCTTTTCTCAGAAAACTTATGAGGTTTTACAGGTTTTTTATTTCCATTATTAAAGAATTTTTAAGAGTCACATAATTTTTTTTTTTTTTACCACTAAGGCGAAAGATGTTGAGAAAGGACATTTTTGCTTTGCCACAAGGGACCCATTTTCCCCAAATTGAATATTTTAGTTCTTAGTTGCCTACTTAGTGTTTCTGAGACATTCCACTGCCCAGTTTTTCTCTCTCTGTCAATTGTCACAGAGTTAGAAATCCTTATATCATTCACTCCTTTCAGTTAAAGGATAAAAGGCAGATGTTAATATGAAAGTGCTATCTGGGGTGTAGTAACACATTGAGCCATAATCATCTATTACAACCTTAGTATAAATTAGTTTATCAGATCATTAAATGAAGCACCTGTAGTAAGCAGTAAGTACCCTAAGAAGTAGGAACAGTACAGATAATTTTAGTTGAGCATTGGAAAACAGAAAAAAAAATACCTTGCAAATTATAAAGCATAAGGACCTAAGTGGTAACAGGACAAAAACAGTGCTTCATTAGGGAGATAGGGGAATCTGAAATTGTTAGGAAATTGTTGACAAAATAAACTTTGACTACTTGGCAATTTTTCAAAGACCAGTCCATTTACTCAGATTTGGGAATATTCATCTTCAAAGAACTTATTAAGGTCTAGAAGATAAATCATTTTACCATATTTATAATAGTATTCCCTTATTTCTTCCTGTATTTTCTCTGTCTTTATTTTTTATACTAGTATGGATTATAATATAGAAATAGAATGCAAACATGCTAATAGCAGGCACCAATTCCTTTTTTTCTTTGCATCTTAACTTCCTAACATATGAATTGGTTCATTGTGATTGAAAAAAAATATTTTCATATTGAATTGAAAAAGAAAAAAAATGGCTAACAGATGTTTCTTCCACAATGTTAATTATTGAAATAGGTGATCAGAATCTCACTTTGAGTGCCATATGTATTATGAGGCTTTTACTAATCCCCACAAATAAATAAGATATCTACCTTCTTAAATTCTGTGAAATTATTTTGTTTGATTCATATTTTATCTTGTTCCATAACTATGTCAGAATTTTTATAAAATGTTTTATTTTTCTTTTAAGTTATAAACTCATTTGGTTCAAGCCTGTGGTCTCTTTTAAGTTTTGTTCCTCAGCACCTACTTGGCTAGCACATAGAAATTATTAAAAAAGGTTTTGAATTGAATTAATTTTCAAATAACAAAACAGTAATCATTTATATGACTAAGGTTTGTAAAACCTTTCATTTATTTTTAACTTAATAGTATTTTTTCAAATTACATGTAAATATAGTTTTCAACATTCATTTTTTTAAAGATTTTTGAATTCCTTATTTTTCTCCCTCCCTCCTTTTCTTTCCATCTTCACAAGACAGTAAGAAATCTGATACAGTTTATATATGTACAATCATTTTAAAGAGATTTACATAGTAACCATGTTGTGAAAGGAAAAAAAAGATGTGAATTCTATGCTTTGATTTGTGTTTTTTATCTTCTTAGTTCTTTCTCTTCATGTAGATTGCATTTCCCTCAACAAACCTAATGGAAATGTCTTGGAACACTGTATTGAGAAGTTAATCATAGGTCAGTACAAAATGTTTCTAATATTGTGTACAATGTTCTCTTGGTTCTCCTCACTTCACTCAGCATCAGTTTATGCAGGTCTTTCTAGATTTTTCTGGAATCTGCTTGCTTATCATTTGTTATAGAACAATAGTATCCCATTACATGCATATGCCATAACTTATTGTCATTTCCCAATTGATAGGCATCCCCTCAATTTCCAGTTTCTTATCACCACAAAAACAGCTACTATGTTTTTATGCACATTGGTCTTTTTTTTTTAAATGATCTCTTTGGATTACAAACCCAGTAGTAATATTATAATACATTTAACAAATATTATCTTATTTTATCCTCACAAGTCTAGGAACTAGGTTCTATTATAATGCCCATTTTGCACATAAAGAAAATGACACTTACAATGGTTAAGTGACTTGCTTAAGACTACATAGCTAGAAACTATCAGAGATGAAATTAGAAGAAACTTCTGTTTACCTCAGTTTTCTCAAATGAAAAAAATAGGGATAATATTAATAACCACCTCAAAGAATTTTGGAAAGAGCAAAGAATAATTTTAAAATGCTTATCACATTGCCTGGCACATGCTATGTAATTATAGGTACTTATTACTTTGCCATTTTACCTTATCAGTCCTATTTCTGCCATGAGTTCTAGTGTACTGTCCTATGTAGGTAGTACATTTTTTATTCTTCAAATTTTTAAAATGAAATGTATAAAAATTTCAACAAACCTTTTTCAATATTGTGCCAAATTCTATTCCTTACTATATTCTGCCTTCCCCACCTTGAGAAATCAAGAAATTTTATATATGAACAGATATGTAAAACATATTTCCCTATTAGTTATGCAATAAACATATGGATACCAGAAAGAAAGAGAAAGGAAGAGAAAGGAAGAAAGAAACAAGAAAACAACAAGAATAAAAGGAAACAAAGAATGCTTAGATGTTCATTCAGACTTCATTAGTTCTTTCTCTGGAGGTGGATAATTTTTTCATCATAAGAACTTTGGAGTTGTCTAAGGTAATAGTATTGCTGAGAATAGATAAGTCATTACCAAGTCTTCATTGTATAATATTACTATTATCATGTACAATGTTTTCCTGGTTCTGTTCATTTCAGTTTCTGCAAGTCTTTTCAAGTTTTACCAAAAGAACCCCACTCATCCTTTCTTATATCACAATAGTATCCTATCACAATCACATACCACATATGGTTCATTCAGTACTCAATTAATGATAGGTACATAATTTCTGATTCTTTGTTACCACAAACATGATCTACTATAACTATTTTGTACATATAGGTGCCTTTCTAAATTATTTTTTATCACTTTGGGATACAGATCTAGCAGTACTATTTCTGCATCAAAGGATAAGGACGGTTTTATAGGCTTTTGGACACAATTGCAAATTGCTCTCCAGAATGAATGGACGTTTAGATTTCCATCAACACTGCATTAGTATTCCAATTTCCCTTGTCTCTTATAACATTTGTCACTTTTTTTATCACATTGGTCAATCTTTTAGGCTTGGGGTAGTAATGCAGATTATCTTACTCTGCATTTTGTTTTACTTTGCATTTCCCTAAATCAGAACTGACTTAGAATATTGTCTTTCAAATTATTATAGCTAGCTTTAATTCTGTCTGTTTATATGGTTTGAGAATTTTCAATTGTAGAATGATATTTGATATCAGAAATTTGTCCCCATTATCCAAATATTTGAGAAAAGCAGCTTTTATTTGTCAGAGAAACTTGCTTTAATAGTACTACAATTGCCCTAGGTTTCTTGTTTATTTCTAATCTCAGTTGAATTAGTTTTGTATGTGCTAAAACTAAATTAATGCAATTAAATTATTTTATATTCACTTATCTCTTGTTCGGTAATAAGGTTTTCCTTTATTCATAAATCTGAAAGGTAAACTATTCCTTGTTTATCAAATTGGCTGAAGATAGCATTTTATATAATGGGTTCATAGATAAAAAGAGTGATACTAAAGGAAATTAAAGGAGTAAGACAGTTTATACATCTTTGGAGAAGGGAGGCATTTATGACTAAAGAATAAAAAGATAATATTATGAAATACAAAATGGATAGTTTTGATTACATAAATGAAAATGTTTTGGCAGAAACAAGACCAATGCAGACAAGACTAGGAGGAAAGCAAAAAAAAACCTGGGAAATAATTTTTATTGTCACTATTTCTGATAAAAGCCTTATTTCTAAAGTACATAGGGACCAGAATCAAATGTTTATTTATATATGTAAAGAATTCAAGTCATTCCCCAATTGATAAATGGCCAAATCATATGAACAGTCAATTTTCAGATGAAGAAATTAATTTATAGTCATATGAAAAACATGTTTTAAATTACTATTGATTAGAGAAATGCAAATTAAAACAACTCTGGGGTACCACCTCACACATTTCAGATTGGTTAAGATGACAGGAAAAGATAATGATAAATGTTGGAGGAGATGTTGGAAAACAGGGATACTAATACATTATTGGTAGAGTTGTGAAATGATCCAACCATTCTAGAGAATAAATTTATGCACAAAGGATTACAAAACTGTTTATACCTTTTGATCTAGCAGTCCCACTCCTGGGTTTGCATTTAAAAGAGCAAATTAAAGAAAGGAAAGGTCACCCTATGCACAATTTTAAAAAAAAATGTAGCACTTCTTCTTGTAGTCCCAAGGAATTGTAAAATGAGTGGCTATCCATCAATTGGGGAATATCTGAGTAAATTATGGTATATAAATGTAATGCCATATTATTGTTCTATAAGAAATGATGAGCAGGCTGATTTCACAAAAGCCTGGAAAGACTTAGATGAACTGATCCTGAGTGAAGTGAGCAGAACCAGGAGAATATTGCACATATTAACAGCAAGATTATCAAATATGATAGACATCACTTCTCAGAAATGCAGTGGTCCAAGACCATTTCAATATACTGGGCATGGGAAATGCCATTTGTTTCCAGAGGGGGATCTGTGAAAAAGTATTGAGGATTGAAGTATATTATTTTCATCTTTGTTTGTTTGCTTGCTTTTTCTTTCTCAAGTTGTTTTCCCTTTATTCTTATTTTCTTTGACACCATTGCTAATGTGAAAATATGTTCAAAATGTTTGTACATGCATAACCTCTATCAGATTACTTCTTGTTATACAAAGGGGGAAGATAAGAGAGGGAGGGAGAAAAAAATTGGAGATCAAAATCTTGCTAGAATGAATGTTTAATTTTTTTTTGTAATCAGGGAATAAAATAGTGATTAACAAAATATCTTAACCTTTATGTTTAGATCATATACTAACTTAACTTTATAGCAATATAAAGTGTGAGGTATTGGTCTATACCTAGTTTCTGTCTAATAACTTTCAAGTTTTCACAGGATATTTTGTCAAGTAGAGAGATCTTGTACCAAAACCTACTGTCTTTCAGTTTATCAAATAATAAATTTTTATGGTCATTCAGTACTATGCTTTTAAGTATCAAATTTGTTCCATTTATTTATTCCTCTGTTGGTATCAGAAAATTTTGATGATTACTGCTTTGAAATACAGTTTGAGGTCTGGTAGGTTAAAACACCTTTCTTCATTTTTTTTTTCATTGATGCATTTCACATTCTTGACCTTTTGTTCTTATAGATAACTTTGTTATTATTTTTTTCCTTTCTATATAAAATAATTTTAGTACTTTTATTGTAATGGCACCGAATAAAAATAATTTTAGGTATTTTTTTAAATTTCACTATTTTTTTCCTGAGGCAACTGGGCTTAAGTGACTTGCCCAGAATCACACAGCTAGGAAGTGTTAAGTGTCTGAAGCTAGATTTGAACTCAGGTCCTCCTGACTTCTGGACAGGTGCTCTATTCACTGGGCCACTTAGCTGCCCCAAGATTCACTATTTCTGCAAAAACTATTCTGTGATTACGATCATATAGTTATTAATTGTATTGGCTGGTATGCTCCCACAGTATATTATAGTCTCTAGTTATTTTATAGGGAATTTATTTTTTTTTCATTTCTTTATTCTGAAATTTGTTGCTAATATGTAAAATACCAAAGATTTATGGAGGTTTATTTTATATCCTGCACTTTTGCTGAAGATATTTAATATTTCAATTATTTCTCAGTTGATTCTTTAGGATTTTCCAAGTATACCATCACAACATTTGTAAATATATATATAGAGAGAGAGCTTTATTTTTCATTGCCTATTCTAATTCTTTCAATTTATTTTTTGCCTATCGCTATCACTAGTATTTTATTACAATAATGAAAAATACTGGTGATAATGAGCAACCTTCTTTAACTCCTCATCTCTTTGGGAAGGTTTCTAGCTTATGTTCATTATAAAATAATGCTTGCTCATCATTTTTGGTATATATGGCATGATTTTAAGGAAAACCAGTTATTTCTGAGCATTTTAATTGTTTCCCCCCATAGAAATGAGTATTATAGTTTGTCAAAACCTTTTTCTGTTTCTGTCAAGATTTTTTTGTTTTGTTATTGATATATTACATTATTCTGATAATTTTATTACTATTGTCTGTTACATCCTTATTTACATTACACCTGGTCATAGTATATGGTCATCGTGCTATTTCAATGTAATCTTCTTGTTTTCCTTCATTAGTCATTAGGAAAATTTGCCTATATATATATTTCTCTGTTTTTTTCTATTTTTGGTTATTACATCAGAATCATTTGGAGCCATAAAAAGAAATTGGTACACCTTCTTTATTTATGTTACAAACAGTTCATATAATATTAGAAATAATTGTTTTGTGAAAGTTTCATAGAATTTACTTGTGAATCCAGCTGGTACTGGATTTTTTTTCTTAAAGAGTTCACTGATGAAACATTAAATTTATTTTTCTAAAGTAGGTTTTCTAAGTATTCTATTTCCTCTTTGGCAATATAGGCAAATTATATTTAGGTAAGCATTGATTTATTTCATTTAGATTGTAAGAAATTTTGATATTGAATTGATCAAGTTTCCTAATAATTGTTTTAATTTACATTTCATTTCTGTTGAATTAAATATTTATGTTACTGATTCTGGAAGTTATCAAGCTAATTGCCTTAATGATTTATCTATTTATTTGTTTTCCCACAAAAATAACTCCCGCTTTTATTTGTAGATTCAATGGTCCTCTTATCTTCAATTTTATTTTTCTTAGAGTTTTATGCATATATCCTTTTTTGTGTTTTGTGTTTTATTTAGGATTTCCCTTTTTTGATTTAGTTGATATATTTATTTGTTCTTTTTCTACTTTATTTACTTATTCAATTACTTTTTTTCTCTATTTTATTGATACAAGAATTTGGAGATGTACAATTTTCTCAAATACTGCCTTGACTAAATCCCATAAATATTAGCATTTTCTTTAGTTATTATTATTGTCATTAAAAATATTGATTGTTTTATGTGTTCTTTGACCCACACATTTTTAGGATGAATTATTTAATTTTCCATTTGTTTTTAATCTAGATTTCCATACTCTTTATTTAATGCAGAAGCTATTAAATATTGTATTATCCTAAAGAGGTTCTATGACATAGTAATTGTCTGATTTGGGTGGTTTGCAATATTTTCTCCTTGACTTGGTTACTCCAAATGTACCTATAATTTTCATGGGAGTTTTCATTTTGGAATGCCTTTAAAGAAAAAAAAATGGGGAGTGGAGTCAAGATGGTGGAGTGAAAAGGTGACTCTCTGCCTCTCCTCTGATCTTCTCTCAAATCAACAATAAAATAAGCCTCTGAAGTGATCTTCAAGTCAACGAACTCAGAAATATTTGGGCAATGCTTTCTGAAGTAATTCATACCAGGTTGGTCTAACTTGGACAAAGAGATAGACGACTCCTGTGTAGGCCTGAAGTCAGGGTGGGACTCAGCTCAGCTCATCCTGGCAGACAAACTCCAAATTCCAAACACCTGGAGTTTATCTGAGGCACTTGGGACACCTTGCCCTGACTGGGGGCTGGTGTTCTGGCAGACTTACCTTGTTTAAGGAGTAATTCAAACTTAGTCCTAGCCCCCACCAGCCCAGCACCTTAAGTTAATTCGCCAAAGTGCCCTAGGGCAAAAGAACTTTAGCTGCGGTTTTTCCAAACCTTAAAGAAATATACATGCTGTCTAAAAAAAATGAAGAAGCAAAAGAGAGCTCTCACCATAGACAGCTTTTATCAAGGCAAAGAAGTGATGACCCCAGATCCTGAGGTTCCTTTAGACAAAATACCAGAAGAAGGTATTAAAGACCATCACTGCTCACTTTTTCAAAAGGCCTTTCTGGAAGATTGCAAAAGAACCTCAAAAGAGAGCTGGAGGATAAATGGGAAAATAAACTGAAATCAGTGCAAGAAGGATACAAAATCTTGCAAGAAGGACTTGATGCCCTGCAAAAGAGATATGAAAAAGACACCAATTTATTGAAAAATAAAATTAGTGAAGTGGAAAAGAGTGCAAAGAACAAATTGGCCAGTTACAAAAGGAGCTTAAAAGGGTAACTGAAGAAAACAACACTTTAAAAATAAGAATTGAACAAATGCAAGTGAATGACTCAATAAGACTTCAAGAATCAATCAAACAAAAACAAAAAAAATGAAAAATTAGAAGAAAATATGAAATACTTCCTAGGAAAAACAACTGACTTGGAAAATAGATCTAGGAGAGACAATCTAAGGATTATTGGACTTCCTGAAAGCCATGATGAAAAAAAGAATCTAAACACCATCTTCCAGGAAATCCTGAAAGAAAACTGCCCTGAGATTGTAGAATCAAAAGGCAAAATCACCATTGAAAGAATTCACCGATCACCTCCTGAAAGAGACCCCAAAATTAAAACCCCAAAGAATATCGTGGCTAAATTTCAGGACTATAGCAGCAAGGAACACATTCTGCTAGCAGCTAGAAAGAAACAATTCAAATACCAAGGATCAATAATTAGAATCACACAGAATCTGTCAGCCTCCACATTGAAGGATCGCAGGGCCTGGAACCAGATATTCCGAAGGGCAAAGGAACTTGGATTACAGCCAAGAATAACCTATGCAGCTAGAATGAGCATTATCCTCCAGGGAAGAAGATGGTTATTCAATGATAGAGGTGAATTTCACCTATTTCTAAAGAAAAGACCAGATCTGAACAAAAAATTTGACATCTAAACACAGAACTCAAGAGATGCATAAAAAGGTAAAAAGGAAAGGACTCTTGAGAACCTGATTTTTACTAGGGGGATACTTAAAGTTTGGGGGTATAATTAACTAGATATTACTTTGATAATATGAAAAAGAGAACTAGAGGGGAAAAGGTTGTCATACTGGGGAAAACAGGGAAAAATGGTAAAAATAAGATCTAAAATAAAAGGAGGTAAAAACAAGGTAAAATCATTTGAAGAGGCAAAGAAAACCTAATATAATTGAGAGAAAAAGGGGAGGGAGATGAGCATTGTGTAAATCTTACTCTCATTAGGTTGGGCTATAAAAGTGTATATCAGACATTTGATTTCACATAGAAACTTGTCTATTGCTAGACGGAAGTGGGAGGGAAAGGAGGAAAAGTAAGGGACAAACTAATAGAAGGGAAAATGGAAGAATCAGGGGAAAGGAGTAAAAATAGGAGGAGGGGATCTAAAGGGTGGAGTATTGTTTGGGGAAGGAGGTCATCAAAAGCAAAGTACTGAGGAGGGGGGAAGGGAGAAAGGGGAAAGGAAAGGGGAAAATAAATAACTTGGGTAAATAAGATGGCATAAAATAAAGAATTAGTTATTCTAACTGTGAATGTGAATGGGATGAACTCTCCCATAAAGCAGAAGCGGATATCAGACTGGATTAAAAACCTGAATCCCACAATATGGTTTCTACAAGAAACACATCTAAAACATAGTGGCACATATAGGATGAAGGTAAAAGGCTGGAGCAGAAAATATTATGCTTCAGGTGAACAACAAAAGCAGGGGTAGCAATCCTTATCTCAGATCAAGTAAAAGCCAAGATAGATCTAATCAAAAGAGATAAGGAAGGAAACTATATTTTATTAAAGGGTACCACAGATAATGTAGCAATATCTGTACTAAATATATATGCACCAAGTGCAATAGCACACAAATTCCTAGGGGAGAAATTAAGAGAGATGCAAGAAGAAATAGACAGCCAAACGATACTAGTGGGGGATCTCAACCTTTCTCTCTCAGAATTAGAAAAATCAAACTACAAAATAAACAAGAAAGAAACTAGGGAGATAAACCAATTGTTAGATAAGTTAGGTATGATAGATCTATGGAGAAAGTTGAATGGAGACAGTAGGGAGTTTACTTTTTTCTCAGCAGTCCGTGGAACCTATACAAAAATTGACCATGTGTTAGGGCATAAAAACCTCAAAATCAAATGCAGAAAGGCAGAAATAGTAAATGCATCCTTTTCAGATCATAATGCAATAAAAATCACATGCAACATGAGGCCAGGAGAAAATAAACCAAAAGTTAATTGGAAATTAAATAATCTAATTGTAATGAATGAATGGGTGAAAGAGCAAATCATAGACACAATCAATAATTTCATCCAGGAGAATGACAATAAGGAGACAACATACCAAAATTTGTGGGATACGGCAAAAGTCTTTATAAGGGGCGATTTTATATCTCTAGTTGTTACTTGCACAAAATAGAGAAAGAAAAGATCAACAAATTGGGCTTATTATTAAAAAAAACTAGAAAAAAGAACAAATTAAAAACACTCAATTAAATACCAAGTTGGAAATTCTAAAAGTAAAAGGAGAAACTAATAAAACTGAAAATAAGAAAACTATTGAGTTAATAAATAAAACTAAGAGTTGCTTATACAAAAAAATTAACAAAATAGATAAGCCTTTAGTTAATTTGATAAGAAAAAGGAAAGAGAAAAATCAAATTGTTAGCCTCAAGAATAATAAGTGAGAACTTTCCTCCAATGAAGAGGAAATCAGAGCAATAATTAGGAGTTACTTTGCCCAACTTTATGCCAGTAATTTTGATAATCTAAATGAAATGGAGGAATATTTACAAAAATATAGATTGCCCAGGTTAACAGAAGAGGATATAAATTATTTAAATAGCCCCATATTAGAAAAAGAAATAGAACAAACTATTAACCAACTCCCTAAGAAAAAATCTTCAGGGCCAGATGGATTTACATGTGAATTCTACCAAACATTCAAAGAACAATTAATTCCAATACTACACAAACTATTTGAGAAAATAGGGACAGAAGGTATATTGACAAAATCCTTCTATGAGACCGATATGGTGCTGATAGCTAAACCAGGTAGGGAGAAAACAGAGAAAGAAAACTATAGACCAATTTCCCTAATGAATATTGATGGAAAAATTTTAAATAAGATATTAGCAATGAGATTACAGAAAGTCATCCCCTGGATAGTACACTATGATCAAGTAGGATTTACACCAGGGATGCAGGGCTGGTTCAATATTAGGAAAACTATCAGCATAATTAATTATATTAATAACCAAATTAACAAAAACCATATGATTATCTCAATAGATGCAGAAAAAGCCTTTGATAAAATCCAACACCCTTTCCTATTAAAAACACTAGACAATATAGGAATAAATGGGCTTTTCCTTAAAATGATCAGTAGAATCTTTTTAAAATAATAAGCAAGCATCATATGTAATGGAGAAAACTAAAACCATTCCCAGTAAGATCAGAAGTGAAACAAGGCTGGCCACTGTCACCATTACTATTTAATATTGTATTAGAAATGTTAGCTTTAGCAATAAGAAAAGTAAAAGAGATAAAAGGAATCAGAGTAGGTAATGAAAAAACCAAATTATCACTCTTTGCAGATGAAATGATGGTATACTTAGAGAACCCTAGAGACTCAACTAAAAAACTACTAGAAACAATTCACAGCTTTAGCAAAGTGGCAGGATTCAAAATTAATCCACATAAATCATCAGCATTTTTATATATTACCAACAAAGTTCAGCAGCAAGAGATACAAAAAGAAATTCCATTCTAAATAGCAGATGATAGGATAAAATATTTGGGAATCTATCTGCCAAGGAAAAGTCAGATACTATATCAAGTAAACTACAAAACACTTTCCACACAAATAAAATCAGACCTAATCAATTGGAAAAATATTAAGTGCTCATGGGTAGGCAGAGCGAACATAATAAAAAT